>JAMKCH010032836.1:0-23597 GCA_023653785.1 Ophioderma brevispina
ATGGACCCCCCTTAGGCACTTAATTGATTGATGCCTTGCCAATTCATAGGGTGCTTGTGCAACATCAAAATACTTTCTCCCAAAACATGTGTATTGCCACAAAATGTAAAGTAAAGTTAACCAAAAATAATTGAGTTAATGGCAAAAAATGAATTTTTTGACAATTTGGCATTCATTTCAGATTTTTGTGGGTGCACCTTGGGTTTCATCCCGTTCTTTTTTTTTTTTTTTCAAAAATGGGATTCATGCATAAAGTCATCAATTTATCCTGTGTTTGATATGATATGAAAATATTTAAAAAATCAAAAAACACAAAAACACAAATATATTTAAAATTTATTGTAAAAAGGGGGTGTGTTTGTCAAGTGGGCGAGTCTCCTTCGACTTGTCCAATTTTGAAGGAGTGGGTCACAAGTATGAAAGTGTCAGGCTCATATGGAGATGGCTTTTATGACCTTTTTATGTAGACAATTTTTGTGAGATTGACGAACAGAAAGTTCCATATCATCCCCTAATACCTAATGTTGATGTACATGTATTTCAGAGCTCTAAAGAAGAATTCAGTGGTCATATTCCAGTAGGTTGAGTAAATGTTTACAGTGAAAAAATATGCACAAGTTGGCTTTTACAGTTTAATTATTGAACCTTTTTTTTTTTACTTTTTATCAAAAACACTGCATAGCTGTAGTGTGTAACACTTAAACATTTCCACTGTCAAAAGTTGATTTTCAAACCAAAAGCTAATTTTTATTTCACTATTAGGCGTATGAAATCGCTGTTTATGTTTCCCGTAACCCCGCCGTTTATATTTTCTGCCCGGTTCGAGTTGCTGAAATTAAAAGTTCATTATTTTGTATTTTAAGAAAAATCATCTGTCTTCTTGTGATCACATCTTGTGAATGTGATGTTAGTAGATTTTTAAATTCAAAAACATTGCAAATCATTTTTAAATTAGGTTGGTGGTTTTGACACAATATTGTAGCCATTAAGCATGCTGAAGGTTGGTAAATGGCTGTTTCTTCTTCAAAATAGAATAATTAAGTAAATGAAAAATATGAAATATTTGCCTCATTATGATTTGCAAAAAAATGTTCTGGGAAACATAACATTGACATTCATTGCCTTAATTTGACACTGGATTTTTAATTTCATTCATTATAAACTTGTCTCCCATTCAGCACACACATCGCAATTTACATATGACAGGAATTGCGTGATGCATGTGGCGGGTTGCTTCAATAATAACTATCAGAATAACTAGCCACCCAAAATATTTGTCTGTTGCATATAAATTAAGATCAAATAAGTCACAGTAGTGGGCCTGGTGGTCAACATTTAAATAACGGAAGATCTATAACATGAATAATTTTTAAAACACTTTTTTAAATTTTAAAATTTTTAAAATCTATAATAAATGTTAAATTGGCTGCTATCCTGGGAAATGACAACATGGAGAAAAGTTATTCGTTTTCAATCATGTAATCTTTATCTTGAGAGGAATTTGGACAAAATATCCATACCCCTTTTTTGTCTACAATGTCTAAAAATTGGGATACATAATATTTGCTCAAATTTAATTAACCATCACAAATCTTCCTTGACTAAAAAATATATACATGTAGGTAACCAACTAATAGAAAAGACACTACAGTGATTTGAAAAATATTTGAAATTTGAGGAATAGCTTCAAAGTGAAGGATAATTCTGTCGAATTCTCATAAGTTACTTTTCCAGCTGAAGAACTTGACAGAAAAGGAAGAAAACGGCAGTGTTTCCAAGATACGATTCACAATTCAATTACGTGTTGGATAAGTTTCGCGTTCGGACAATACTGACAGTAAAAACCGTCCGATCCTGTCTTATTAGGTTTGGCTTCTGGCTTTAATTCATTTGCAGGTTTTATGATACCTGTCGTGTGTACATACCGCAAAGAATCTGATTTTTTGATGATTTTTTTTCGATTTGCTGATTAGCAATCACTGATGTGTCTTTAAAGGTACAGAGATTTTGATCCTTCATATCGCAGGTTGACAACAGACTGAAAGAATATTAAAGAATTTCTTTAGTTCTGGCTGTTCATATTAAAAATTGTTCTTTGTTTACTAAAGTTAAAGGTCATGTCCATCGTCTTTGGACCCCCCCTCATTTTACACCTACCCGGAAGTAGTATCGATTTTTGATATCAGATGAAAGGCCGTATTTTTCTCATTGTCGTATTGAATTTGAGCCCTCAAATCCATTTCATTCCCAATATATAAACAAAAAACCCGTTTTAGTGGTAACCATCATAATTAATTAGCAACGTATTGAATATGCCTTTTGCAGATGCATTATTGCCGTCTACCATCAAAACCACAAGTGGTTTCCCACGTACTTGATGGGGGCGTATGTGCAGTGCCAGCTCCATCAAGTGAGAAACACCATACACATATCGGACAAGCACCTTTAATGCTTACCGTACCATGACTTTATGAGATTTTACATTTTGATTAATGAATAAGATTGCTTTCGTAGCAAAAATGTTACAACATTACAGTTCTCAAAAGTCTCTCCAGCATAGATAATAAATAATGTCTTTAATATTTGCTTCATTGCGTGATGCGTCCATATATAGTGTCATTTGTAGTTATTTCTTATAGATTAAACCCTCAATATATTCTTTACCGTTGATTGTTGCTACAGAAATGCCTTGAAAGTGTAAACACAAGGTGCTTTTTATTTGCTCATATTTCATATAAATCATTATCGGAATTTGTATTTGCTCCTATACAAAATTCAAAATTTCACTTTTTTGTACCGAGAACTATTTCTCGGCTTAGTCCCTTCGTGGGGTATTTTTTGATGGAAAGCTTTAACAAATCAATGCAAAATTGACCCTGATATGTGAAATCTCTCGTTTCATCACCTTTAAAGCAAAACTTGCTGTCATCTGAGATGATTTTAATTTGAGTGAGATAAGCCAGTTAGTTTTTGGCCACTCGGATACCACTACCAGTGTCCACAATAATGTCATCTCGCGCCATCCTTACCAATTTCCTGTCTCTCTACCCAATCCTTCCATACATGTCGTTTTCCATGAGTTAGTAAGCGAATCCATCTCTATCTGTTTCATGCTGAATGTGCCCCTGCCCACCTCCACATATTGGAACCTTGATATTTCTCATAATGCTTGGCTTGTGTTTGTTTTGCCGTATCCCTGACCATTTGTGTTTCTTTCCATTTTGTGTTAAGCTGCTGCTAAACTAAATTTTCAGGGCCTCCTACATGTATAAGACCCCACTCCTAAATAAATGAATATTTATTGCATGGAATACTCATTTTGGTCTAATCTTTTCATTCATATTCAAAGTGAGTATTCGTGTGATAAAATTCCATGTACACCCTGACCAGTGCGGCACCAACTTCTTTTCTGCGGGAAAACGGGGGGAAACAATGAAATTTGGGGGTGGGGGGCAAAAATCAAAATTTTGATATTTTAAACGCATTTGGGCCCCAAATTGCTGATTTTTTTTGTCAAATTTTGGTGATTTTTCGCCCCAAATTTGCTGATTTTGCCAAAACCATCTTTTTCTTTCGGGCCGGGGGGGGGTGGGGGAATAAGGGGGGGGAGGAGGGGTAAGGGGGGGGGGGGTTGGGGGGCAAGAAAAAAATTAGGGGGGGTGTTTTTTTGCCCCCCTTTCCTCCCCCCGTGTGCCGCCACTGTACATGACATTTCAAAAGATAGCCTACCTGACCCCATCCTATAACCCATTTGCAAAGTTTAAGTGCCAACAGTTTGTGGTTTGTATCAGGGGTGTATTATTTCTAAATTTATAAGGCCATGACCACATTTTCTATAGACTATGTCGAGGTCTGATGGTTGCCATAAAATCTTCCTCGGCCCACATTAAAATACCAATAGAGGGCACTTGTACAATGATCTGAAGTAATGTTCATGCAGTAGTTGTTATTTCAGGGTGATTCTGAAATAAAATGGTAGTTTTTTTGCGATGGAACCCCCCTCAGTTTGTTCATTTGGTAGAAAATTACAACACTGCAAATGAAAACTTTGAATTTAAATAATGAAGCTCCCTAAGAGAGCATCTTCCCCGGATATGACGTATTCTTGATATGGTTTTAAAAAAACTTGGTATATTAGTGCTTGGTTTGGTAGGCTTGAGCTCAAAGCATACATCAAGTGCCATGCCTTTCAGTGGTACAAGTTGGATCAATCTTGGATTTTTTATAAGGGATACATATCAGAGTGTGTTATTGAATTGCTAATTAGGCGAAGAAAAACCCTGTTTTACGAGGCCCTGGCCGATCCTGATTTTAAGTTTTTAATGTTTTTTTTTTTTTTTCCAAAATCATTAAAATCAGCAGCCTGTTTTTATCCCATATTTATTCATTTTGGCTCATTTTTTTGTAGAAAAATTTGTAAAAAAATTTCATTTTTTCTTCTGATTTATCCCCTGGCTTGAAAGAGCAGAGGGGGATATTCGAGGGTGTGCTGTCTGTAATGTATGTGTGTTTAATTTTGGTTTAGTTTGGTTTAATTTGCCGTTGTTGTGCTTCCTTCGAAAAGTTGAAGTCCGATTTAAACCAGACTTGGGGTTACGGTACAATAGGGGTAAGGGGTTCCTTCATATGTGGATGGTGTCAAAGGTCATGGACCAAGGTCAAAGGTCATCTGAGGTCATGTTCCAGACTGCCATCTTGCCAGGGGGATGTCGCAAGTTTACTTGCAGTATTTTTCAGATTTGGGGTTATTTAGGCCAATTTTGACCTCCAGAAAAACAATTACCCGACCGACCCTGCTTTAAAGGGCTGCTTGCCCGTAAAACAGTTTTTTTTGTCGCCTATTGTATAATGTATAGTGTTGCCTGCCAAAACTATATTGTGGGTAGACCCCACTGATATGTGACTTACGTTGGTTATATGTATCCTACATGTATTTAGTCACACTCTTTTATTTGTCATCTTTTTTCTAGTAAATACCAAAGCCGATGTTCGATTTCATGTAGCAACAGCTGAATGGCTACCTCAACATATAAGAGAGAAAATATTAGAAAAAGTAAGTATTACCAGTATAGATGGTTTCACATGACTGAATATGATCTTTTTTTTGTGGTAGTCCTCAGAGGATGTTTTAATCAATCCCACATTGCATTGCATCTTTCAAACAAATAAACGAGCCTTGTGCACAATGATCTGAATTTTATCTAATAATAACACAGATTTAATGATTTGAATCCTGATTGGAGGGATCAATAATGTTGTATGTCCAAAGCACAATTATCTAACAATTTCAAAATTACACTTAACACTTCTAATCGTACTCGAAGTTCATTTATGATCTCCAACTAAAAGGTAGCCGTTGCACTTCAACTTGATAGGTCCTCACAGTATGAAGACTCCAAAAATGACAGAATGCAAAGATCCACATAAACCAAAGCCTCAGGTAATATTCCCTGGGAATCTTCTCAGAGTCCTAAGATAACTTTTGTCCACGTTCAAGACGACAAAGTTTAAATAAGTCCCTCGAACGACACTAATATTCCATAGTAAGAAGCCCAGATAATCCACCAACCACCTTTCTATCTGTCCACACATTGGAATCCAATTTTGATTCCTTCACTTTCTGCTTCAAAGACGACATTAGAATAAAAGTAAAGCGACTCTGCTCACATGGAATTATAATCCGCACCAGTACTTACAGGTCGTTTCCTTAATGCAGAGTAAACTAGCTATGACTTCTAGCTGGTTGTTACCAGTGGATGCTGGCAGAGAGTCCCTACTCAAATCTCCATTATCTTATTGACTTCACAAAGTTTCCCAAGTCTTAAATCGACCTACCACAGCATCATGCTAAAAAACCATAACCATTTGCACACTGACCGATTGGAATCACATAAATTATTCATCTAATTACAAATCACTCCCATATATACTTTATGGGGAATCCCCAGATCAGCATGTTTTGATCTCAAAGCATACACGTTGACTCATTCTAAGTTACATCTTGGGAATTCCCCATTTCCTTATTGTGGCAAGCTATCTAACAGACAGGTGCAATGTTGCACAAAAACTCTAGGTGATCCTATTCTCTTTTCACCAAACAAAGTACTATTTACCTTGAGAAATCTTTTCTCAAATAAAATTGAGAAATAATATTTTTAATCAAATTTTGAGGTAATATAACCATATACTTTAAGTACTATACTAAAAAACATCTCAACAGGGCTACAAGTGTTCGAGTAAGTTTAAGAACCAGAAGCCATTTCATGATCATTTAAAAAAATCACTAAGTAACCATCTCATGCCTAAAAAGAGTGTGAAGTCCTGTTTTAATGTTGTAGAATGGGATTTTGTGGGATCACATGGCCTTATTGAAGTGAACTTCCCCAAACCTGGTGCATTGTGGGTGGACTCAATAAAACCCTCTGGGTAGTCCTCAATTGGGGAAACTTTTGTACACCATGTACCGAATTGATTGTAATAAATAAATTTAGTTGTCTTAATATGGGTGATCACCACAAGTCTGCAGAATAATATGTTGTAGTATCACTCTTAATGCCAATTTCTCTTTTTTTTCTGCCCTCTTCTGCATACTGTTTGTGCCAAATTTAAGTTGTCCAAATGGCCACTTAAAACTGAGGTATTATGTCTTCATATCAATGAAAACACCTTAATGGTCCCAGAGATAGAGGTGTTGTTTATTTATCCGAATTTTTACCAAGTGGGTCTTTGTTATGAATATCTGTATAGTCATCCCTTGGGGACAATCCCAAAACACAAGTCGTTAGCTCATTGAGTTGTGGCCGTGAGACAGAGGTCAATGACCTCTAAATTTGCACGTTCTTCACCAAAATCGTTACTTTTGCGCTAGAGTCACAAACCTTAAACTCAAGTTTGGGTCCTAGTTTGGTATCATATTAAACTAAGAAAATTATCTATTAAGTGTAGCTTACACATTGAAAAATTTCTTGAAAAGTATAAGTTTTGGCACTGTGCAAAAAAGTTGATTTTTTACGACTTTTTCCGATTTTTTTTCATCCACTTCCTACCAACATTGTACAGTTGTACAATGAAGATTGCATATTTCTCTTCCATAGTTTCTACTACAAATATTACATCTATATTGTGTCAATATATAGGAAGATTGATTATTTACTACTTCACTAATTTTTTTTAGTTTTGACATTTTAAAAAGCACGCTCACCTAATGTTTTGAGCCCTCGACTTACCAGCGTTTTTTTGTTAACACCGTTTCCCGGAGAGGATGGTTACCACCCCACCCCCTTCGAGAATTTGTTAAAAACCACCCAATGGTTATGAATTTGAAATACCAGTGGAAGCTTGTCCTCTTCTTTTCCATTGATACCAAAATAAGTACTAAACATACCACGTATGGCATCACAATACTCACGAATCGGCAGAATTGGCATTTTTCCCACAGAAAAAGGCAAAAATTCAATTTTCCGCTAAAAATAGGTAGGAATATCAGATTTTCATGTGGTTTTCAGCTGTCTAAAAAAATGAAATGGCAGTTGCAGTTTTTACATATACAAAGAGTTTTAGAGCGATACTTGCATAATGGTTTCCCACATGTACAATGAAAATATTCTTGGCCACCCCCACCCCACCACCCCCCTTTGAACTTTTGACGGCATAAGCCCTATCCCGTGAAGGTGCTACCTTCATATTGTTATTTTTTCGCTAAAATGACCGGAAAGGATGAGAAATTAAGGACTACCTGGAAGCTTTTGAGGAAAGGTTTGGCATTTTAGCGTACCGGAGCAAAGTCCCCCTTTTATTTCTGGGTGTTTGTGTTATTTATAACCATAAACGGGGGGAAACACGAATGAATTTGGGATATTTGGTATCACATTAAAGCTATTACTATTAGCTTTAATGTGATACCACATTTCATCTATTCAGCAAGACTTAAATCTGGTCAAAATCTGGAATGCGTAGGTTTGCCCCCATACCAAAAATTAAACAATATCAATCGAATAAAAAATAACACGGGTGAATAATGCAGTATTTCCACTAATTTAATCATAAATATAGGTCATCACTAACACTGTCAACTTTGATACAACTCTGTTTCTTTTTAGAGTTATTGCATATAAAATAAACACGAATATTGCAACATATTCTCCTCCATATGTTCCTCCACTTAATATTTGTGTCAATAACGCCCAAAATTGATTAAGAACTTATTTATATATTGAATTAAACGATATTTAATGGTATGTTCCTGTCTGGTCCTCTATATTATACCTAATACAATTATCTATATCATTAGAACCTAAAATGTTTTCAATTGAAATTTGGCATCTCTAGCGTCAAAAAAAAGGCAATTTTTCCAATTTGTAAAATTTTCCCATCGATTTTAACATTATTAGAATAACCCAGTGAAAGCAGTTTTGTTCATCGATATCGCCCCCAAATTATCACTCCAATTTTGATTTAATTACTGGTTGGTTTGGTTTTTATTTGAGTTTTAAAAATTTAATTGTTTTTTTTTTTCTGGTGGTTTAATGATATAAATGGTCAAACACAGTAAGGGTAGATTTAATATTATAGTAAAGACTATCAAATTATTAATTATGATACAATTGGCAGTTTATTTTAAAAAAAAAATGGCATTGCACTAAGAGTCTCATAATTCAGGTATCTGTTATCCATGTATATGCCCCCTATTTCTTTGTGTACCTAAATGTTTTTTCACTTGTTTAAGTCTCGTTTTATTCAGACCGATGGATACCAGCTGATATCAGCAAATACAAAAAATATCATTCTTTATAGTCACTAATTATTTTGTTGATTACAGATGCTTCAAGTTTTCTTTTTCATTATAAAAAAAAAAATATACTCCCAATGAATGGCCACTGTGTCCACCATTTATGTCAGGACTTATAAATAATGCCCGAGACTTTTCCTCCAAGAACCAGATGATTGGCAAAACTTATTGCTTGTCCCTGTCATCTGTCAACTTCTGTGTTTAGGGTTCCCCATGACCATCAGTGGTTGCTTGTATCTTCCACGTCATTACAAAATACCTGCACTGTTCAATCTATTGCGGTGGGACTATTTTGCATGAGATAAACAAGGTGGGGGTCTGAAGACTTAATGGTCAGCAACAGAATACACATTCTCCAGATTATTCACAAAATCGGGCATTCTTCAGATTGAATAGGGACAAAAAGTTTGATCCATGTCTGTTGTCATGTCATGGTCAAACTCAACTTTCCATGTACAACTTCGAACAATTGATATTCTATCAGAGCAAAATAGACGCTATGTTGCCCACAGTTTGAACTTAGCCATCTGAATTGGCACTTCTTTGTGAGAAAAACGGATGAGGCGATTAAAAAGCAAAACACTGATTGCCATGTTAGGACGTCGTCTTTTGGTGCACTAATTTTGAATGTCGCTCCCTCTTAGCCCAAGGAGGCACTCCTACATCTTTGATACAGGAAATATATCATACCTTTCATAGGGATTGGTAATCTCCAATGCAGTAATCTTTGGCACCTTCATTTCATCTTAGTGAGCCCTGTTATTTTTTTCATAATCATCCGTTTAAATTCTTTCTCTGTAAAGAGGACTATATTAAAAAGCAAACCCTTATTTGCAGAAAGTCCATTTAAAGTTAATTTATTTCATTCAGCAATAAACTTTGTGCCTTCTCATTGTGGCTTTTAATGCATCGAATTCTCTGGACTTTTGACGGTTAACCGGTTTTTATGTAGCGTTCAACTGTCCCCTTCCCTTTGAGTATAGTTTGAATGGAGACATAAACTCCGTCTGTCAAGATGCCTTTAATATTTCGCCCCCCCAAAGCCAAGTAGTCTAGCTTGTTGGAAGGACTGTCTTGGATGCAGTGTCTCCATAATTGATTTTTTGTTATTGTAAAATTACCACACTCAAAACTGGGCTAACGTCATGGCTGAAAAAGCGATCCCAACAGGTTTTGATTCAAAACCTTGTACTATCTTTGAAAGGTATCATTGATTTTTTTGTGCAATAAGGGTTTACAGCTCCTTTGTTTCTCTTTCTTCTTATAATTTGTGATCCATCTAGATACCAATAGAATGGTTAACATAAGCAGCATGGTAAATGAGCGCAAGTTAATCCATGTTTTTCCTTGGGGCTGTGCACTGTTTTTGTAGAATGCAATCTTTAAGTTTGTCTTGAATTGCATCTGGTTAAAGACAAATAAAGCTTCAAGACATGAAATATGGAGGCATTACAAGTTCTGAAGACGAAAACAAAGAAGTTGCACGCCCCCATTATCATATATCATAATTCGCTCAAAATTTCCCAATCGTCCGTATGTAATTCTGCTCCATAGGTGCCGTTAATGGTACACCAAATGTAGGCCAAGGTTGGTCACTATTCCTTAAACATTAGGACGAAAATGCCAAGTAATTATTCCATGTTTACAACCTCCCGCAGTCGAATGGCCCACTTCTACAACCTGTTTGAAAATTGCCACTGACTATAAACCTGTTTGGGAGAGCGAGCTGGTGTAGTGGCTCATCGGGACACCTCGCCCTTCACCAGTGCGGCCCGGGTTCGAAACCTGCAGAGCCATGTCATTCTCTGAATTTTGGTTGCCGATCCATACCCAACCTAGTAGTTTTCTCCGAGAACTTCGGTTTCCTCCTTCATCTAAAATTAGACTTCTTTACATAAAACCTTCCTTTGGTCGTTTCTGGATTATTCTTTGTGTTGTGCAGCCTAAGAAGCTCTGAAGCGGTGCCCGAGCACCCTCGGTGGACTTGTTTGCGCGTTATCAGAATGTAATAGTATTATTATTACAAACCTATCAAACATGGCAAAAAACTCAGACTAAGGCTTTCAATCACTAGTTTCTCTCTCAGCTAAAATTGCTTAGACATACTTCCTCATTATTCTCGCCGTGTTTTTTCAGGAATGGCACCAGAGGCATCTGTTTCAACTCTTGGACATGTTAGATAGCATCTACATTCTTTTGAAGAACTACTTGATGCCTCATTGTGGATTATTGTTGAATGTGGCATCTGCCATTACAGGGTGTACTATAGTGAGCGTAGGGCTCTGTATTTCCCACAAATTCTCGGGGGGTGCGGGGGGGCGACACTGTGTGTAAAAAGTGGAGAGGCTCCAGAACACATGAGTGTGTAGCATCCTGAACCTCGCCCACACGTGCAGGTGCTGACCCCAGCAACACGACGCGCTCTACACCACACACACACAATGTTTAGGGGACACGATACGACTGGTCAACACAATGTTTTACAATATAATCCTTGGAGCACCTTTAGATATTCCTGAATCAAAACATTTTACCTGTTCTGAAAGATATTGGTTTTATTAGCTTAAATGATGCCAAATTAGCCAAAATCCATCATTGTTCTCCCTTTGGGTCTATAAACAACCACACTGGAAATAAAGGGCGAAAATAGAAAGACATAGGCGAACAACTTAAAATGTCGTAACTACAAACTACATGAAGTAAATTGTCAATCGTCCGGATATTATTGACCATATATAGACGCCTAATTTCTCAAATATTGGAGGAGAAATATTGCTATCTTCATTGTACATCTGTAACCCATATTGGGTACAAAGTTTGACAAAAAAATGGAAAAAGACGTAAAATTCATCTTTTTGGCACAGTACCAACTAATACACACGTTCAAAAATTCACGAAATCAATGTGTTAGGGATCACTGAATAGATAATTTTGTTAGCTTTAATATATACCAAACTTGCCCAATTGAGTTTAGTTTGGTGACCTCTAGCGCTAAAAGTAACGATTTTTGGTGAGAACGTGCAAATTTAGAGGTCATTGACCTCTGAACGTCCGGTCGACCACTCCGACTGACGATTTTTGTGTTTTTGGATGTCCCAAGCCAAAGATGACCTAATATACGGATATCATAACAGACACTTGTAGTCTGATAAATAAACCACCTCTTATCTCTTGGGACCCTTATGGAAGGGGGGGGGGGGCTCTATATACCATTTTTGTGTCGTCTGCAAGAAGCAGAAGGCACGTAGGGATTAACTGTGGGTTATCTGTCTGGTGGTGTGTATCTGGTCATAAGTTAACCCTTTATTGCATGCCATACGGCTACGAGAATGTAACTTGGGTGGAGAGGGGGCGGGGGTGGGGTGACATGTTGGTGACCTCATTGATCTTGTTTGACCTCCTGGTGACCTTTGTCCCCATTCGAAACCGCAATGGCAGGCAACACTCGTGGTGCCGGGACCCCAGCGCGCTATGTATGTTATGCCCCCCCCCCCCCCATTTTTTTTGAAGGTAACAGCTAGGTTTTTTTGTATTTGCATATTTAGGATGTTTTATGCACTGTATTAGATCACACCTAAAGTAATAAGCTAATAATATTATGTCCCTTATGAATAAGATCATTAAGATGACGACTTTGCCACAACAGAAAAATCACACAGGCTTTTCCTTTGTGGACAATTACGATAGCAAGCAAGTTCAACACCGTTTTTTTACTTGTCCGATAAACCTTTGAAACATTCTTTCAGCACAGGTTTTCCTACAACTGATCAAGTGCAAATTGGGAGAATTTGTAATCCTCAAAAAAAAAATCTCCACTCCCTTTAATTAGCCCAATGAAATAAAGGAAACAAGTTCATTACCCTATGTAGAGTGCTCCAGTATTATTTTCCTATAACTGTACATTCCTCTTGTTTTTTTTTTAATTCACAGAACAAGTAAGATTAACAAGGCTGGAGAGCTTAGTACCTCACATCGATCGACCAGATCTCAGATGACAAATTTGCAGATTCTTACATAAAGATCAGAGACTGGTTTGATGATGTGGACTAACAGGGTAACCCAAAGAAACCAACGCAAAAGACAAGCTGTTTGCTACAATGAGGTTGTATGTGCTTACATAAGATCAGAGATATGGTAGATGAGTGACTAGGTACCCAAAGAACCAACTGCTAAAGACAGGCTGTGCTACAATGAGGGGTTAGTATGTGGCTTACATAAGATCAGAGACATGGTAGATGAGGTGACTAGGGTACCCCAAAGAACCAACTGCTAAAGCAAGCTGTTGCTACAATGAGGTTATATGTGCTTACATAAGATCAGAGACATGGTTGATGATGTGACTAGGGTACCCAAAGAACCAACTGTAAAAGACAAGGCTGTTGCTACAATGAGGTTAGTACACATGATTGAAATGTTTCTATATTATAAAGTCTTCAAAACAACCCTATCTTAAAGGATTAAGCTGAGAAATGTTTCTTTGTGAAATTTTTGTATCTAGGAGCAAATACAAAATTCAGCCTGTTTTATATTGAAATATAAGCAAATCAGAATCACCTTTTTTCTCTTTTAAATACGACATTTCCATAGCCAAATACAAGGTAAGAAATCTATTGTGTGTCTAGTCTATATGAAATTACTATTATGACACAATATTTGGGTGCCTCAAAAATCTCTTGTTGCACCTTTACAGTTCAAAAGTTTGAGAGTCTAAGCATACTTTCATTTCACATTTTCAAGAGTAAAAACTAATATAGGAAAGAAGCAAAATTTTGAGATCCTTCATAGCAGGACTTAGTCCTGGACTAAGTTCTTTGTGAATAATGGGCCTTGATGTTTTACCCTTAGATAGAGCTTTTCTCACAGAACAAAATATCATTTATACCTTTATAGTAACAACTTATTGGGCCAATCAATGCATGCTAATCTGTGAACATAATTGAGTATCACTTCAACAGAATATAGAAAAATGTACAAATGTGAGAATTTTAAGAGGGACTTTAATAGCACAAGTTAGCAGAAAATAAATTTTATTAATACTTACACAAATCATTGAGTTTGAGCCTTTAAAAGGTGCATTTCGTGATTCTAGCACCTTCTGTTTTATTTATGGTTCGCTAGATATGGTCAAGAAAAGCTTATTCCCAAAATTTCACTTGATACCGATCTTGCGGTTTCGTGTTATGAGCAATCGCTTGTTTCCCACAGTCCCATAGGCCACCGTGCTGTAATTTCTGTCCGTTTACGGACAGAAAATACAAAATTGCGATTTTCTTACAGATACGACCGAATTTGCAAGTAAAATTGGGTACACATGCATGACTAAGGCTAACGGTTCAGATGATATTAAAATCTCAACTTTTTTTGGTAAGTCGGGGGGATGAGGCTGTGGATCACGAAATGCCCCTTTAAGAGGATTCAGAACTGTTTGGTCTGCAGAGGGACTGCCGAGTGAAGCACCGGCAAGCTGGCTCTCACTTTTGTTGCACCTCCGGGTTTATGCTGCAAATACTATATAAAGGGTCTCGACACTTCTTCGCCACCTGGGGGGTGATTAATTGGATTAATCTGGATCTTGCAGTTTTGTAAGGTGTGGTAAAATTTGGCCCCCCAAAAATAAAGTTTGTCCGAGCTTCTTTTGACTAAAAAGCTAGCTATGTGCTGTTTTTTTTTACAAAAATAAGCTATGGCTTATGTGATGTTTTTGTTTTTTTCATTTGAACTTGTGCTGTGGGTATTTTAAGAAATGACTCTAGCAGGGGAAAAAATTTGTCACTCGATCCTTCAAAAAAGTACCAAGTATTGCCGAATAAAAAAAAATCCTTTAAAGAGTATAAAAAGAGAAAAACATCGTTGCTGCATAGAGCTATATCTAATTTTAAAAGCAATGCACGAGGGAAGCTGAGATAAACTATTTTTTTGGCCATAACACACAACATGGATTGACATTAATCTTGATGTTTGTTTTGACTTTCAGAATTGAAAAAGCCAATCGGGAGAGGCTAAAGCAAAAGAAGTTTCGCTCATCAATCAAGAATGACAGAAAGGCATATTTTGAATGAACTTGTATTGCAGGCTTCTATTACCAAAGCTTTGATGATGCTGATGGACAAAGACAAGAACATGGCTTTATATTCAGATTTTGTTTAAAACAGGATTTCTTTGTTAAAGGTGCAACGAGAGATTTCAAATAACAGGTGTTCTGAAAAAAGGTGAAAATTCTGATTTTGGCATTGGTGTAAAGCTTTATATCAAAAATATCCCCATCTGTAAGGATTAAGCTGAGAACTGTTTCTTTGGTACAAAAATTGTGAAATTTCTAATTTCATATAGGAGCAAATATGAAATTCAGGCACATATAAATCACTTCAGTAACCAAATAAAAGGTAGGGAATCTATTGAGCGTCTAATCTATATGAAACCACTACATATTACAGAAAATATGGATGACTTGAAATCTTTGTTGTACCTTTAAAGACACTATGAGGGATTTGCCATATCAGAAAGAAAAATACATAAAAAATCAGATTTGTGGATGTCTGTATACCAACATACCCTCCAAGTGATAGAATAAGAGCAACCAAATAAGGACAAAATTTGATATTTTAGTCATACTCTCCATACGGACTTCATCATTTGTAGATGGAATGTAAGAAGCAGCTGATGAGACAAATTGGTACCAGGTTGTCTTATCCTTCATGAGTTGCTGGATTTCACTTGCCTGCAGTCTGATATCTTTAGCAATATCATCAGGATAACCCAAGTTTCCTGCAGGAGGTGTCCAGAGATCGATTGGTTGGTCAGTTGTCCGCATGCAGTGACCAGCAAACTGGAGACATCTCTTTTTAATGGTATCTGAAAAGTGTGGTATATTGATATACCCCATTGTTGGAAATGTGACCTCTCCAGCTGAGGGGTATAACATCCACTTATCCTGTCTGCAAACTTTTTAATGGAGATTTATTTCTTTCAACACTACTGTTTTCTGTCAGTTTGAAAAAGTAGCAAGAATGCTACTGCTGCAAATTTCAATAATTTTGACTCTTGTCAACGTCAAACCTGTCACCTTCGTACCTTCTTACAGACTCATTCAAATATGCAAATGGAAAAAAAATGTTTCATACAAGGACCACTGAAATTGGCTGCATCAATTTATTCATATCAAATAATTAAAATATAATTTACAAATCTTAACAAACAAATGTGTAATAATCTCTTTTCTTATAATACACGCTGATTCAACACAAAGTTTACTATTTTTGTATTAGCAAAAAAATGCGGAAACCTAACATGTTCTTAGAAGAGCAGTTTCGATGTTTTGAATTTGCGTCTGTCAAACCAAGTTACACCCCTTTTCCTGACTGTATTTCACATTAAATCAATAATTGCGTGAACAAGAAAGTCCATAGTTTTGCAACTTTCATTGGCAAAATGATTTTTACTCTTTATACTGATACTCAAACTCCAATAGCAAAATTTATGAATCTGAACAACAATTGCAGACACAGTTGCAATGAAATAGTTTTATGTTGGCAAAAAAACAAGATTTATACTCAGAAGAAATGTGAAAATTGCCATCTTTGGCCACTTTTTCGGCGATATTTCGATTTTTTCCTGAAAAAACAAAACATATTCAAGTAAAACCTTAAAAAAATGTGTGTGGTCTTCTGAACAACTTGTTTTTTTATTTCTTGGCCTTAGACTTGCTCAATGAATAGAATGAACCAATTAATATTTGATTATAGTGGTTTTAGTATTAAGGCCAAACTTCCATTTTAACAATGGATGGTCCCTTTTACACATTCACTTGACTAGAACTGATGTAATTAGTTGTTTGTTTGCTCGTATCCACAAGTCCATTGGTAACGTTTGTGGTGGTGTCAGGATTTGTTCAGCTAGTGTGCTTATCCGGGGCCGCGTGGATCCTGATACGGACGCTCCTACATGGCCCCTATTTGATGCTGGGCGGATTGGGAACAGTCAGGGGATTTTCACCCTACTCTTATTCGACCACTGACTGCGATGTACATTGTGACTTGTACAATGGGAACGACGGCTTAACGTCCCCTCCGAAGGACGGATGCTTTCATGATCCATTTGCCCAATTCCCAAGTGAACCATTGAGGAGAGCGGTAATTCCTGTATTTTAATCAATAGCTGGTATCCAGATAAATCCAGATTGGTTAGTACCCAAATAAATCCAGCAAAAGTGCCACTACCGCCACCGGGATCGAACCCGTAAATTTTGATGCTAAATTTGCCGCCAAATGCAAGCTACCCTACCGCTAGGCCCCTCTACATCTCCCTTCCTTAGTTACTCAATTTGGTTTGATTTTATTCAATAAGTCTTTGTTTTGGCATGTATTCAAATAAAAAAATCTGTCATCAGCCCAAACATAAGTAGCTCTCTGCTATGATAATATTAATTTTACCGACTCTTTTAGATTTTTTTATAAACACAAACCAAAACGAGTAAACTTCTTTTTGAAAAAAATATTACCCCTACATAGTGTTTTTCAAGATTTGTTTGAAATTTCAGAATATTGGATATCCCGATGTTTTTGCAATTTAGAAGTTCAAAATAGGGATGATCCTATAAAACAGGGAAGGGCAACAGTTCCATATCTACCCTCTTCAAATTTCTATACCTGTAACAAATTCCTTTTATGTTTGGTTTAGGCCATATATAACAAATGATTTGTTTTCCTGTAGGCTTTTAAAAGGGGTACATCTGGAACGTTCCAACCTTGATACAACTGACACAAAAATGTAGATTACTATACATTCTGGCTGACTTAACTGGTCAGTAAAGCTGTGTGTTAACATAATCACTTGGTCCATAAGGAGCAGCCATGTTACGCAACAAATAAAGCAGACTGGGACTGAAATGTTAGAATTGTAGTCAACAAAACATACAGCAGGGCCTATAGATTCAATGTAAAAAATGACCTTATGGAAACTAACTTGAAGTTCAATTATTGGAAAACAAACTTGTGTCAGGTGGCACCCATGGGATCCCTCAGATGTTTTGAAAATGAGGTAAAAGGGTCATGGAGCGGCCCACTGCTTATATTCTTTGAATAGTAGTGAGCGTGAAAGCCGAGAACTGCGAAATTCTAGTTTAGATTATCGAACCGTGGCGTATGTGTAGTGTGGTTGTTGCCACATCTATGTGCAACTTGATCTACTTTGAAAGAATTCACAATCTGTGCGTAGACGACAAATACAACCATGTGGCTTATGGAGGCCAGCGTGATGTGAACCATATCGTCAAACAATCACACAGTCGCAATCGACCGAAATATTTGGAAATGCCAATCCAGCGGCGGATTTCAGGAAAAGGGCCTTGTCAACAGCTTAAGAGGGGCCCTTTAGCATTGCGAAGCGACACAATGTGGCACTTTAGTGTGACTTGGAGGTGGTCTGTGGGGGCTCCCGAGAGCAGGTAAATTTTTGGGGGGGGGTGGCATGTCAGCAGCTGCTGAACTGCTGACTCTTTAAAAATTAAAACAAAGTAAGATGCTAGATCACAAACTGCAACTTTAACTCAAACCAGAATTTCAAGGATTACACACTTGCTTTAATTGTGTTTTTCTAGCCAATAATTTCACGGGATGGAGTTACAGCTTTGTTTTTACGAGCCCATGTTTTTCTGTTATTATTGATACAAAGTCCGTTTTTTTTTTTTTCAACCAAATGGAGTTGTACTTTGACCACGAGTCCACTCGATTGTAACCCTCTGATAAAAAAAAGACATTGAGGTATACATTGCCATGAATACTTATGTCTTTTTTCATGGAATGACTTCAAAGTACCTCTAGATAACCTTACTCCCTATCCTGTGAACAAATTCAATGAATTCCCATCTATTCAGGTAGTATATTGTCTTTTTCAATGAACCTCAAATGACCTTGCGCCTGTGAAGAGAATGAACACCCTGTATAGGTCCTTGCTACTTAAAATTTATCAGTCAAACAATTTGGTGCGGCTATGGGAAATACTTTTTTATATATTTATGACATCAAGTGACCTGGATGAACTGACCCCCTCATTCCAGAAACCCCATATAATGGGTCACAAATGATCTCTGGGCTTTCAAATCATGCTTCTGCATTAACGTGGGCAAAATGAAAACTTTGCAAATTTTCCCACTATTAACTTCTGAATTGAAGCCATTATGATTCATATCTCCTCCAGTCCGTGATGTCAGTGGTTGCTGCTTTAAATCACCATCGTTGAGTGAAATCACTGGTGTAGTACACTCACGTGCGTTTAAGAGCTGGCATTTAGAGGCGCGCATGAAATGCCTGAGTGACATATTGAATGGTTCCAACTCGAGGATGTTAAAAATGACACTGATATTGCTGGATGTGTTGCAATAATGCTCAGCATTTCATTAAAGCCCCTTGGGGTCTTACATGCATTGGTTGTCAAAATACTATGGCTGTTGAATGTTCCATAATTTATAATGGCTGGCACCAGAAGCAGCCAAGTGTCAAATGTCACAAAACAAGTTGTGTTGAGTGTCAATTTTCCAAGTAGACCCTTCCCATTTTAATCTCACATAGGGTTGTCATCGATATGCCTATATATGGTCGACATATATGTCGCTATAAGCCATATCCCGACATGTTAATATAAAAACAGGATATTGACAACCTGGTATAATAAATATAACTTTAAAATAACATCGTTTCCAGAATGGGTTTCTTATGGGAAGGATTAATATAACAGCAGCAAGCTCAAAACAAAGTTTGGCCAGTTTTCTTTTGTACTTTGTTTGTCCAATGCAATCTGCAAAACGGTTTCGGTAAGGTGATACTACAACAATTAAAAAAATTTAATCCTCCCGAATAGCTCTCTTACGTAAACGCAACTTTGCCACGCTCCTCCCAGGGGGGGGGGGGGTGGTTTCCAGAATCAGAGCATGTTGTGCACGGTGCATGTCAAGAACAGCTGCCATTTTTGACTGCATGACATATGTCGTCCCCATCATCCCTGCCATTCCACTTTTTTTCTTGGTTTTATCACCATTTTTTTTTTCATTTGAGATTTTCCTTGCTACCTGATATCACCCCCATCATTGTCCCTGTCATTCAGTTTCTAAGTTTCTTTGGTTTGGTCACCACCGTTTTTCTTCTGAGGTTTTCCTGCTGCTTCTGATGACATCTGTGGTTTTCTGAGGCGCCAGGTTTTATTCTGATTTTACTACTGGCAACCTACTAATCTGAAATCAGCAGATTTGCATGTCGGTGTTTGAT
This sequence comes from Ophioderma brevispina, assembly GCA_023653785.1. Taxonomy (NCBI): domain Eukaryota; kingdom Metazoa; phylum Echinodermata; class Ophiuroidea; order Amphilepidida; family Ophiodermatidae; genus Ophioderma; species Ophioderma brevispina. Next base: position 20,047 of record JAMKCH010032836.1, read on the forward strand.
TTGCATCTGGCATGCTTGGTACTGTGTGCAAATTCATTATCTGGAACTGGAAAAAAAAACACAAATTCAATTGATTAGGTCTTACGTACTACAACACGGACACTGAATCATCATTTTTGTCATTTAATTCACAGAGGATTACCGTTTTCAAACCTACCATTTTACAACGGATCTAATCCACCTGTACTCTATGCTGAACTGCTATCGCATCTATAATTTGAGAAAAGGGACCACAATTCATTTAACAAAATAGGCCACCTGTTCATTAGAGGAGAACCTGTATAACAAATAATATTATACAATATACTCTATAAAATAATAATTGACCACATATCGAGTGGTTCATTGAAGACAGAATTATATTAATCATAACAATGAATTAAAAACCATCTAGTCTGACCATGTGCTATTTAAAAAAATGTGCTAGTGTATAACGTGTTATGCGATACGGCCGGCACGTTTGGGTCAAACACGCCATAGGAAATACACGCTTGAAAGCGTCACATGTGAAGGCTATGATGCTATTGTGCTGTCCGGATCGCATAATATGTATGTACATATCCCATATACACTGACGCAAATTTCAAATAGCGCATGGTCAGATGTTTTTAATTCATTTTTATGATTGGTATTTTTCTGTGTATTATGAAACTACTCGATATGTGTTCAATAATTATTTTTATAGCTTATATTGTATAAGTTATTCTTAGTTCAGGTTCTCCTTTAATACTCTTCCTTTGATGAATTTCATAAAAGTTATATTCAGCAATTTTCTAGACTGTCTTCAATCAAAAGTAAAATTGTCTATTCGATGAGGATCAAAGCAACCATACATATATATGGATCACAAAGACCATCGACAGGGCCGTACGCAGGATTTATTTTGGGGGGTGCGGGACTTCGAAAAAGTGTACCCTTTTGTGGTAAAAGTGGACCTAACCCCCCTAAAACAGTCCTTTGTTGGACTTTCTGAACATGTCAACACCAAAAAGTGGACTTTCCTGGCAAATTTCTTCTGAATTTTGGACCTTTTTAACAAAAGATTCAGCAAAAAGTGGACCTTTTTCCTCTTTGGGGTACGGGCCTGACTATCAACTATACCATTAAGCCACACAAATTTAAATTGGCATTTTTTATCCCTTGGCTTAAAAGGGCACGGGGGATTTCGCAACAGCAGATTCCTTCTGTGTGTTGGTCTGTCTATGTGTGTGTGTGTGTGTGTGTGTGTTTGTGTTCCATTTTGGTTAGGTTGACTGGTTTATGCTGCATGCATCTTTGGCACGGTACATCGGATACACAAAATTCCTTCGCTACATGAAAGCCTATCATGGCATGCATCTTTTCAGTAAATTCTAAGTGCTTGATATATGCAGTGTAGGCAGGGGGTGGGACGTATTTGGATTAGTAACGGGGCCGAAACGACCGGGCAACACCAACACATCCATTATGAGATTGTGCGCACGCGTTGTGAGAACCTGTGTGCCTGCAAACATCCCCGCAGCCACGACGAATGTTTTGATACCATGTAGGCCTAGTCCCAGACGCGCAGTCTGTTGAATACACAAAATAGTACTCAAATTAAAGAAGTTACTGTTTGAATAAAATTCGGGTTACTGCCCAAGTTGTTAATCATTGGCAATATTGTCAGTGCCAGTGGCCCACGTATTAGAAACGTAGCTATAGCATGTATAGTGACAGGCCTCCCAGGCCAGGGTCTTACTCTTATAAACACACACTGCCATGTCATATTATTGCACTGCAACTCAATCAATGTGTGCGAAATTGAAATTTCACACTAAGATTTAAACCACTAATTGCACTTCCATATTGCTAAAATTACCTTGCCCGTGTCCTTACATATTTGTTGAAATACAGAACAAAGCAAGCCGGGAAAGCAAGCAGGCTCTCAACCCAATCAAATGAATGAAGCCCCGCATTACATCACCTGCAGAAGTCTGGCTTGCCTCATCACCTATACAATTGGATACGTTGCATATGAGATGTGAAATGAAAATTTGTTCAAATCAGTTTCCAGTTACTCCACCTGTGAGTCTGTTGTGTGGACAGGCTCACAGCTACTCACGTTTGTGATGGGAGTAGATTTAAACATTGTTTTGGGTAGACTTATCGAATTCTATTCCACATATATATACTGTATTGCTTGTGTGTATTGGCAAAATAGCCGTATCATCTAACTGCAGGATTGGGAATTTCCAGTCTCTGATACAGCTAAAATAATAACGATACGTGTAATGCTCGTACTTTGTTGAATGTGTGCGATGTGTTGTTAGTCAGGGCTCCAGACACCACAGAAAGGCGAGGAGGTTACCTCGAAAGAACTTTTTTGTAGAGTAACATGAACTGATATTTTAAAACATCAGGATTACGAATCTGGAGGTCGTAAAATTTGCCGGGATTGCAAAAAAATAGATATTACGTAATTCAAGTGACGTCATCAAATTTTGGTGAAAAAATCTGAAATTTGTGAATTTCTGTTTTCGGCATATTTGAATAAAATGAAATTAAAGCTTTTCATTTCATTTAATTTAAAAGCTATATCATGTTTAAAATATAATTTAGAGAACTTTTAATTTCATTTCCTTCATTGAAGTATGTACAAATCAGACTTTTTAATTGCGATTTTCTCGAAACGCATTTTCTCTATTTATTTGGGTTCTAAAATAGTGTCTATTTTCTCTGGTAGGCACACATGTTTTATAAGTTATGCACATTTTTAACTGTTTTCATATATGTGTGGATGTTTTATGAAAGAAAATTTAGTTTTGATTTCAAAATATATTCATCTATGTCATCTATTGGCCAAAAGTTGATGACGTCATCAAAATTTGACTCAATATGCAAAAAATACAGAATTTTCTTTTATTGCTTAATATGATATCTTTCATCAATATCTTTAAGTTCAAAGCACTCTAGAAGCCTGCAGTGATATTATTTACCATTGATGATCGATAGAAAATACAAATTTGCATTGATGTGTGTATTAAAATCTAACTTAAAACTCATTTTTCTCGAATTGTACTTTTTAACACTTATAGCTCCTTCAGACTTGAAAATTTCCACTAAACTTCTGGAATGCTTGGCAATAATTAGTTGTATACATACATTTGAAACCTTGATGCATACTGCCAGGTAAAAGTGAAGAGATCTATGTCACAAATTAACATTAGGGCGCCCTCTGTCGTTTTGTTACAGGCAAAATTATAAGGTAAACGTTACTCTAAATACTGAGGTTATAGTATGGTCTCATTTTGTTATCTTATAATTGTTTTCTTTCTTTTTATTTTGTGATATTACTAAAGCCAACTTCAGAATGTTTCCTTAGAGTGTTGGTAATAATTTGAACACCATGTTATGGAAAGAAGATCAAGAATCCTCATCACCATCATTGGCATAAGGGAACTATGTATGTAATCTCTAGGTCTTCAGACCTGCTGTTTTGATTATAACCAGCACAGTGTGTGTATGTGTTCACAATGTCGAAAACATGCGAAGAAAGGTAGCTATAATGGACTTCCTCTGTGCCTTCCCCT
>JAMKCH010032837.1:0-16831 GCA_023653785.1 Ophioderma brevispina
TGGGCAGCGGGGTTAATCCACTAACCCCGACGGAATTTTTGAGCCAATATTACTAAGTTCTTTGAACAAAGTTAAGAGATGAATTTGTTATGTCCTTGACGCGAGACTGCCATAGTAAATGCCGTAGCATTCCACAATTACCGTTTGGAATCCCCAATGCTCAAATCGAGTCAGATCGTGTCCTACCCCCTGCCAGGTAATATTTCCAACCGCGGAAGCTCCAGCAGAGTGTGATGACTGAACGTGAAAAGTTTGATTACGGGAATCGGCAGACCGCCACAATCGTTTCCCATTCTGTTCCATGAACTTGATTTTTGGTATGGCACTACAACGGGGAAAATTGTGAACTTGCGGTTGCTATTTTAGAATGATTTATAAATATTTCAAATCTTGAATTTATGAACAAATTCTCCACATACCCAACTCCATAAGGGCAAGCATCCGCCGAAATGATTGATTTTACTTTCATAATCTGAGCAACGAGTACTTACAGAGCCAGCGTCTGCCCAGAGAGCCACCAAAACTCCGTGTGTACCAAGGTGAACAGCTACAACCTGACGAGTCCATCCACGCTGCACTTATGAAAGCTTTTCGGGATGGACACGAGAAAATAATACTGATCATTGAGCAGGATGTACCAGTTCGTATTTATTCATTTCTTTATTGGTAAACATTCCTATAAACTGTCAATATTTAAACTCCTCAGTTGACAATGACATGCTAAGAAATGCAAAATTAGATCACGGATAATTTGGAGTTTGTAAGCGTGTGAAATGCGCGTGTACAGGCAATGTTTACCAATTGACTTTTTTTCTGGTTTGCGCATGCGCATTCCGCTGTCATTGGTGCCATTTAGAACTCACTCCTCCCTCCTCCCTCCAATCAATATACTTTTTGATTTATGATCAGTAAATAATTAAATAACAGTAGATTGTTGCTTAATTTGATGTAGCTTGTTCATGATATATCAAATTAATGCAAAATAACATGTTTAATATTAAATATCTATATTCCGCAGGACATTAATAATATCAAGATTGGTGACACAACCATTGCTCACCAAGAAGTTAATTCGTGACCTCGGAGTGGTAATTGACCGTTGCCTTACTATGACCAGTCACACGTGCACGCATTCATTCTTCGCGTCTCGACAACTGTAATAGCCTCCTATTTGGTCTTCCGGATAAAGAACTCGGCAGCTTCAACGCGTTCAGAATATGGCAGCGAAAATCACACTTTGAGTAGAAGCAACGAACACATAAACCATTCTGCTTAGTCTGCCATTGGCTTCCATCCGCGAGAGAGTTTGTTGGAAGAATTTAGTATTCTGCCACAGCTTAAAATTCGGTAACGTTAACTGAATAAACCGCGTGTTAAGGTGCCGAATTTTAAGTGTGGCAGAATACTAAATTATCCGATTGTTTTACAAGCTCCTCCTATTGACATATAAAGGTCACGTAACTGGCCAACACCGCATATTTATCTGATGCTTGTCACTAATATCTGCCATCGCGAACCTTCGCCTGTCTTCTCTTCATCTTCTCCATGAACGACCGAGTCATACGTTACCGTCTGCTATCAGAAGCTTCGGCGCTTTTCGTTCCCATCGCTGGATTCACTTCTCACCAACCTCCGGACTCCACATATCCATAACTCAATGCAATCTCTGCTGAAGACCGCACCTTTTTAAGACTGTCTACGGGGTGTGCTCTATTTTTCTGTTTTACTGCTTCCTCGTGCAATGGAACTTCTTTCAATTGTGGAATTCTTTTGCTGAAGTTTTAACTGACTTTTATCACTGTTGTTTTAAGGTTATCCTTTTTGGGTAAATGACTTGTGGTGTTGTATATTTTTATAAGGCGTTCCTTATTTTACCTTTATGCTAACTGGTCACCAGATGCCGATTTCTTTCATTAATCAATTAAAAAATTTTTTAGTATATTATTATTATATTTGAGGTCACACAAATACCATAGATCTATTTGTTTAAAGAATTATTTTCTTCCTTTTTACCTACTGTGTGCGTACACGCTAGATCGTGTATTTGTGTGCGTTCTTACCTATCCTGTGCGTAGCACGGGTAGGTCTTGTATTTGTGTGCGTTCTTCTTTCTTCTTTTGTTTTCCATTGTTCCCGGGGGGGAGGGGCACGACATTGGAAAAGAGGGACGGGTATTTGCGGCCTTAAGACCCCCTTTTCCCCTTTTCGCGCGTCTCTCCACCGTCCCTCCAAACCCCAGTTGGAGCCTAATTCAGTCTTAATGTCCCCTTTTCAGAAAATTTTGGCCTTCAGAAGCGAATTTAATCATGGTTGGCAATTTCCCGGGCAATACTAGTATTCCACCTAGGGCGGGAAATATTGGGAAATACTTGGTACATACCGGGAAATACCGGTAATACCTGGTCGATTACCCGGGAAATACTATAGATGTTCAAACACCATTTGAAGACCTACATGGGGTTACCTCAATCACTACATTTTAAATGTTGTGGTGATAATCTGGATACTTGGTATGGTTGAAGGGTTTAATTCAAATTCAACTCCACTCCACTAATTGGCATTATAATAAATCACACCAATTAGTAATTAAGCTAGGTTATTATTTTGACAAATTTCAGACCTTCATTTTCTGAGGAGCTCATTGCTACAGAGTTTCTACAGCTTTTCTCTTAACATCTTTCAGGAGCTCAATCAATTGAGTTCCTTATTACTTGAAAGGCCTATGTTTTTTTGATATGACATGCAAGTAATTGAGTCCCCTTGTTGTGCACATAAATAAACTTGGGAGAGTTGTTAACCTCTCCTCTTACAGCATGGACAATATAAGTGTTTTTTGGTTTTTATGAAAGGACCAGCTAACTAGATACAATAAAATGAATGATGAATTTATCATAGAGAAGGTCTAGGATGAACTGTGTCCAGCCAGTTCTAACTTGTGCCTCTTAACTTGTGATACACTACACTTTCGGCTGGCAAAGTTCATTTCTTTACCCGGGCCAATTAGTGAATATTTTCTATCTGTGGCTATTTAGCCACTTAACATTATGTAGTACTAGTAATTTTGATGTATATATTAAATAATTATTGAGAGAAATGATGAATTAAATTGAAATATGCAAGAATCTACAGATTAAAAGACTTGAGTCCAATAGCTAAGTTAGTGATAAAGTGAAAACACCATCAACCCCCTCCCCTGGGTCACTTATTGCATGAAAGTGCTTATCTGTGTTTGTTAGTTAATTTTCATGATATTTTAAAGAAAATTAAGTTTTGAAAATGTCACTTTTTGAGTATTTCCCGGTATTTCCCAGTATTTCCCATTTTGGCCAAAATATGCCTGGTGGTATTTACCGGTAAATACCGGTATTTACCACCCGGTATTTCCCGGGGCGGGAAATACCGGCCAACCCTGCGAATTTTAGCCAAATTCAGCTCCCAAGCCTGCAAATTTCTCAAAATTTCAGTTACCAAGCCCCTACTTTCGGAGACAAAATCCGTTCCCAAGCCCCCAAGTTCGGAAATCGGGGCCGCACATCCCACTGACCCAAGGCCTCTATAGGGTGTACACAGATTGGGGTCAAAGGTCACGTGGGCTGATTAAAGGGGCATTCGTCGGAACTCTATAAAAGCCGCCTTCTGCCACAGAATAAGTGCTTTGATCACCGGATGTTGTCAGAAGAACCACTGACCCAAGACCCCTATGGGGTGTACCCAGATTGGGGTCAAATGCAATGTGGGCCGATTAAAGGGGCATTCGTCGGAACTCTATCAATTCCTTCTGGGCAATTCCGTAATTCAACCAAATGGTCAAAATTTGAAAATTGTTATATGCTTAAGTTTTATTTCATAAGCAAAGGAAGGTAAAAGTGTCTAGTTTCAGGGAATAATATGGAACTTTACCAAATATTCATGTTTTGCCAGATTTAAGGCTTTACCGACAGAGGTGTCAAAATGCACATTTCTGCAGGAGAAAAATTTGAATTTTTTATTCACCCTGTAAATAGGAACTCAAGATATGTATTGACAATTAGTAAGGATTCTTTTGAAGTCATTGCATATGCATTTGAATCCAATATGAATAATATTTATTTATTTATTTAGAACAATTGGCTATATAGCCAGGACAAGCCCAATAGTGACATAGCACTGGGCGTACGTGTTTTACAGACGCCGCATAAAAAAACACACACAAAAAAGAAGGCAGCCCTAAAACCTAAAGTGAAAAGACATGGCGGTAGGCAGTTCAGGTGAAAATAAGTGTCTGCATCGATGGGTTTAAAATGTATTGTATGTGAAAGAGAGACTCTTCACCAACTCAGAAAACTTGGAATTTTTGAAATCGGACATTTCGTTGCAAACTTATTCAAATTTTTGTACTCGTACATAACAGTCATTTGGAGACCAAGTGTCAAAGGTCAAGTCTTTTATTTTCTTTATTTTGCCATGGCACCATGGGTTAGTGTCCTTTCAACACAAAAATATGTACAGCAATCTAACGGTCAAAAGGTATACACTTGATTTTTTTCAGGTTATGCCTGATATTTTTACCTACAGATTACATAACATTACATTTACAAGTATTATCTCTCCATTTACCAAAAAATTTGACATAATTTTTGAGGCAAAAAGGAAAAATGTCTAAATTTGTGTTTTTCAATGAAAAATAACCATTTCTAATTTAGATGTACTTTAAGGAAAAAACTAATAATAATAATAATCATATTGAAATTTTTAACGCGGGCGACATATCCACGTAACGTGCTCAAGGCTCTGTGCGGCAGCCATGAAAGGCTCAGCACATCAGAGAAACATAATACCAGAACAGATTATGCCAAGAAGTCGATTAGACGCAGGAGGAAACCGGAGTACCGGAGAAAACTGCGGGAACGAGTTATGGATAGAGAAACCAAATTCACATAAAGCCGCCGAGAACGAGCACCTGCCGGGAATCGAAACCGAGAACTCATTGGTGAAACTAGGGTGAGGGAAAATACGCTGCGCCAACCCACTGCGCCAACCCGTTCCCCCACTATCTTACACACTAGCATCATGAACTTGCAGGATTTTCTCTGATACACTCATATGCAGAATTTTGCAGCCACAGAGTCTATTCGATAGCCTTACTTAAAGTAATGAGCATATTTTTACAAAAATGAGCAAAATTTGCATTTTTAAAATCACAATGCAAACAATCTGAAAATTTCCAAGATATTTTTCTATTGAGCATAAACAGACATAATAATGAACCAAATGAGCCTAATTAATGCTTTAAATGGCCTAATAAAATATAAACGAATTTATTTTAACCAAAAAGGTGCAAAAATTTAGAGTTTGTTATTTTCTTGCATTTTGTGAGAAGATTACAAGCTATCAGTCCGAAATTTTTATGGTTTCCCCTTCAAACCTTTACCAACACAACTATTGAAGAGATTGTGTTGAGGTGTTGTATGAAATGTTACAATAGGCCCTAATTTGCATATTGTTGCAAAAAAATAAGCATATTTGAGATTTTTTATTAAATTGTGCATTTTGTAGGAAGTTTACAGCTATCAATCGTAATTTCATGCGTTTCGGTCTTCAACCTGTACAAACCCAACTTTGTACATAATGATTGAAAATTTATTTCATGACCTAATTTACATATTTTTTATCAAAATGCGCAAAATGTATATGGACCTGTTTAGACCCCCCCTTTTCAGAATCATTGTCGCCCAAAGAGGCCACATTTTTAAAGATTTGCCAACTCCACCCAAAGGCCCCTATTTGTTGGAGAATTTTGAAAATTGACACCAAAATAACCCTGCTTTTTGAAAATTCCGACTTTTTTTTGATAATTTAGCATATTTTGGTCCAAATAACAACTATTTATGGGCAAAGTTTGCCTGTCTCTCACCAAAAGACCTTCTATTTTGCCATGTTAACGAATGCCTCTGGGTTTGGGAAATCGATAGCCTTACACCTATGAATTTCAGGTTGGAGTGCCACCCTCCCCCCCCCTCCCCCCCCCCCCCCCCCCCCCCCCCCCCCCCCCCCCCCCCCCGCGAAAATTAACTAAGGGCAGGGTCATTATATGCGCCAGGGGGAATGGAGGAATGAGGGAATGCAAAGAAATTTGTAAGGAGAGAGCTGAGTGCAACATGAAATTTTTCATCAAGAAGCGAGGAGGAACAATGTGCTTTCAACTTTTCATTTTTTTACGGAAGCGAGGAGGGAATGGACCTTCTCGCCGAAAAAAAGTTAAATCCAGGCGGTGAGGTCATAATGTTTCGTTAATGAAGTTGGAATTTAGAGGTTGCGAAATATACGTCTCCCTACTACTTTCACCTTCTGTTCACTAGACCAATGGCGACATATTCGCTAAAAATCGACTCACTTCGCCATTATTCAATTACATTAATCTACCAAACAGACCTCTAAACCTTTTGGATCTAGCTAGAAAACGCTATTTGGAGCAACTTGTCTCATCCCACAAAAGATGTTGGATGAAGCAAATTTGCGAAAAAAGGCACTTGAAATGTGAAATATTTTCGGGATTTAGTTTCAAATTGCCGTTGCCTTCATCTCTTCCGTCGAGACCACAAGTAGTTGTTGGCGGAAGAGGTAAAAGTAGCCGTAGTGTGATGTTTTGTTACAGTGATGGACAAGTATATTTAGCTAGTCACCCATTGCCGAGCCCGCGGCGGTAGTTGCGATTTTGTATTGAAAGCAAGGCGGGCTAGGCTTGGCAGGCCACGGATGATTTGATGATCACGTATTGCATTGTCGTGATTGTAAACATAGAGGCTACTTACGAGTCAAATAGTACCATAGACCCACAAATACATGTGTTTATGTCAAAAATGTCCTATATGCTAACACTAACTTACTGGGTATCTGCACGAGCGGATATTCAATGTGCGCCAGTGGCTTGCCATGGTTGTATTACATAGAAGTAGTATCGTGTTACTGCACACTGAACAGCCCACAGCGTATACTATGTCGGTCTTGAGTCATAGCGGTGAAGTATACGTAATGACGTGACTCTGCATTCGCTTTTAGCATTTCGATTGTGCTGCCTTTTTCACGTGCGTGTTGGGGCAATGGAAAGGCCCGACGCGTGCTTCTAGGGTGCCAAAAACCTAACGCGAACAGGACGTCACCTCCCAACTTGAGATCGAATATAGGAAGTGCGGATAGGAACACGCTTCTATCGCGGTTTCTATGTCACACCAGTCGTAACGCCCAAGAACGCACGATTCCATTACGCACTGACGAGCACGCACTTACGCGATAATTTGATTTGTCGCAACAATCATGCCTGTAATGGCATTGAAAATGTGCATCGTGCAGACAGTACAACGCACGTTCAAAACATATGGATCTTGAAGTACCACATACATTAATGCGGACTGGTGCCCTGTGTAGATAGCCCAGGGTCATTCAATGACAATTCAACAAATCGAGTACACCATCACCTCATGGAATTTCTTTAACTTTTTCGTGTATTGAAAGATATTCATGGGAAACTAAAATCCTGAAAAAAGATAAGCTTTCTTCAGCCCAAATTTGGAAGTTATATCACTTTGACTTTTTGACTTATGAGCGGCCCCCCAAAGTATGGTCTCCGACAGGGTTTTTGGGCCATTTGTGACCCCCTGTTATTTTAACTTGGGGCAAGGTCGGCAAGGTGAATTTGCTGTTCACATATATTGCCAATCTGACAGCAAAAGGTATCCAGAATGCAAATGTTGAAGGATCTGAGGGGTGTATTCTTTACTATGGCCCTCTGAATATTGAATTCACACCTCGGTACATTTTTTGAGGTGAACCCCCTCAAAGTTAAAAGTGATGTAGCTTGTTTGTAGCGTGAAAACGAAAAGAGTACAGAAGCTCAAATTTTTCAGGGATTTTAGTTTCTCATGAGTACTTTAATACACCAAAAAGGGAAAAAAAATCGATGAGGTGATGGTGTGCTCGATTTGTTGAACTGGCCATGGAATGACACCCCACGCTATTGTTTCGGTCTTACATTTCCTTGTGAAATGACATGTACATCTGTTGTATGGAACAGTACGCTCAGTGTTCTTCTAAGCCTGTATGACACAATTTTGACGCAATCGGTTGCAGATTTTACGCGTGACGCGGGGGCGTGACGCACTACGATTTGGAGTTTAGAACAACAGGACTCGTCCGGACTACAATGGCGGACAGTCCGAGTCACTCAGACTTGACTCATCGGTGGACTCGGGACTCGGGGTCCCATGGACTCGAACCTCAGGGCCCATGCCATGGACTCGGAATCGCCGCAGACTCAGACCTGCGGCGACTCGACTCATTGAACCCAAGTGGAATCTGGACATCAACAAAACGACAACAACACATCTATCCTCCCAATACTGGCAATACTAGTAGTTAAATTGAATGATCACCAGATACCATGAGTTGGTTTACATGCGTCAATCTTCTAAAATATTATAAATATGCGACAAACTTATCTAAATCAGATGAACATGATATTAAATAGTCCAAATGCACCATTCTCACAATTTTGTGAATGCCCTCAAATCAGAAAAGTCAAAGATTAATTGGAACTTGAATAGATTAATGCTGTTGTTATTGTTTGACATACAATCAATGCCGAGCAAGCAGAAGCAGCGGTTACAACGCAGAGACTTTGCGGAAAAAGCGTGTGAAGATCGTACTCCCTTGAAGTTTTTAATAGCTGATTGAAGAGCCACGCGTTCTCTTTAGCCAGCTCTAATTCTTCTTTTATAGTGTACAAACCACGGTGGTCTAAAATGATCCAGCAGAGATGGGCACAACGCCCGGCTGCCTCACTGAATTCCGCAAGTCCTGTTTGTGCCACCGCCGCTCCAGCATGGGCAGGACCAAAGAGGTTGCCCCACTGTCCAGTGGCGCCGTTCCACAACCACAGCAGAATCCCGATCGCCCCTCAGGGACAGCCCCACCTCAGCAAGAAACCCGGATCGGCCAGCTCTGGTTCTCAACTTCGAGGCACCGCCACTCAGCCCACGAGGATTCAGCTCCAGGTGGAAGACGCTCACCAGGCCCAACACCGACAGATGCCACTTGGCGACGGCAAGTCCCCCCCGACCACAAGGAGGACTCTCTTTACCCTCAGAGACTGCCCAAGAGGTGGGACTTGCCCAAGAACCTCTCTCTAGATCCAAGGCGGTTGGCAGCAGGCATCAGTTCCAGACACAGGTGCCTCACATCGGATTTATAACGCAGCCACGGCCCGCCACGCACGACGGGACGTCGGCGGAGCAACCCGCTAGGAGGTACAAAGTCTTTCGTTGGCGTTGGACGGAGGCATCCCGTGACAAACCGGCAGGAGGCATCCAACGCCGGATCAAGCCTCCCGGCATGGGTTTGATCTCTCCCACACAGGGCAGGCACAATCCGCACACGCCAGGATAGCACAAGGGCAAGTGCCGTAGGACCCCAGGGCAAAGTGCCCGGCGAGCCACCCCATCGGGCCAGGGAGACGTTCAAGATGTATTGAGTGACATACTTTACTCTCGTCTTCTCAATGCTTAATTGATAATGCCATGTGCATAAACAAAATGTGTTGCCTGCAAGAAGTGGTCGCCCTGCGTGACCGAATTGTTTTCTGAGATTAATGACCTTTCACCGCCTGCCTTAAAGCCTCCATTTATCCTGGTGTGTAAATAATGCATGCCCCGTCCCTAATGTAAAATAAGCATATCCTTCACAGGCTCCAAATAAGAATTTGGGAGGGCAAGGCAATTTTGCCAAATTTAAAAAGGGCACCAAGGCATTACTTGTTAAAGATATCAATTTTTTAGGGCACCAAGGCAAAGTGAGTAGGGGCACCAAGGACAATTGCCTTAGGTTGCCTTAGGTTATTTGGAGCCTGCCTTCAAGAAGCAATTGAGGGACTGCTCCCTGCTATAAGGACAGACAGAAGGTCTAACATCAAACAAGTGTTAAATATTTCGGCAGATTTATATTGGAAATGAATTGGGTTATAACTGCTTCATCCTACATCGAAAGCCCAGACCTCGATACGAAAGCGCCTTCCTCCCCACAATAACGGGCACAAATCGAATAATTTAATGGCTATATATTGCATGTACATGTACTATACCAAGACTTTAAACATTGAATTATCAGAGCCATGCATTGATTATTTCAGTGTGAAGTAAACTATTAGTCGTCAATTCCCATTTTTGGCCACAAAATACACTTTGAATTTGCCATAATATCTGTGAAATAACAACCAAATTTATTCAATTAAATTTGTCCTAGAGGAAGCCTGGGGTATTATTTTCTGTTGCCCATTGTCCATTGTCATTTATATGGACAAGTCAATGTACATTATTCATTTGTAATTTAGAATCCATTTTCAACAAAATTACCCAAAATTAAATAAGTAACTTGAATTTTATTTGAGAGGGGTGAACAATTATAAGCTAGCCAGTGGTGTTTTTATGAAAACCTGTAGCCTTGGCAAGAAGAAAACAAGTAGTAAACAACTTTTAACTCGCTTTGAAAAATGAACCTTCAGTTGACAAAAAGTGGCGCTTAATTGTGAAATGGGCCTACCGCGAAAATAGTCCGCCGATAGCGCGCACTACTTTTCGGGCAATTTACCGCCCATGCGTGGTGAATCATCCTTATCAAATTGTTTCTCAAATTGGAACACACTGTATTGCTGACGCTTCCGGAAAAATCTTTCCAATACACTGCGCTAGCAATAGCTACCTTCCACGACCTTACTTTTGCACAAATGTCTCATTTGGGCACGATCAGAAACCCCATTACCACTGAAAACGTTTGCCGACTCCCGAAATAGTCGGGGGAAGGCGCGCACTATAATAGAGACCGCATCACAGAAGATGCGTAGTGCTTACGTCCTACTTACCAAAGTTTCTCCAAACAGGCAGACACACGAGGTTTTCTGGTGGCTAGTTTTCGCCGAAAATTCAGAGTTTGCAGGGCACCCTTGAAAGAATTAATAAGAGGAGAACGTCGATCCAGACACTGTGTATCCTTTAGCATTTGTTGTTTTTGCTAAAAAGGTGTAGTCGGTAAGTCTGAGTATTTTTTCTGGTGTTTTCCACCTGCCGCCTGGATTGTATACAGTACGAGGCCATGCGTTGCCAGCCCAGGGTAACTATTGGCTCCCCCATGTAATTCCACTTTACCCTGTGTGTCCCATTATGTTCTCTATTTCATATACTCATGGGACCTTTTTTCCCGGGCCGTTTTCGACCTTCCGTGCCCGAGATATCTCTGTTTTTTGTTGTTCGATCATAGGTTCTTCCGGCGCCATCTTTATGGCCTGCCGTAGTGATCATAAACTATCACTATGGTCGGCCGGCTCGGTCGAGTGTATGGCCTGCAGTAGCGATCTTAATTTATGGTGTACCATTGCCTTTATATGTCATAGTCATGTTTTCCTTATCATACAGCTTGGTAAGTAAATACATTAAAGGTGTTCTTAGACTTTTTCATTATGTTAAAGGTACACCTGTAGTTATATATTTTTTATGGGTTAGGTTTTTTCTTAGTGCCCCAGGGTGAGTATTGTCCATCTTTTGGCAGGCTTGCATCTGGATGGGGGTTTCCCTCCCTGTTGGGACCCCCCTTTTTTTCGCCTTTTTTTCTGAGGGTCTGTGTTCACTCTTCTTGTGGGGCCCCTGGGACCCCTCTGGGACAATTGTAGCCAAGAGGGGTTCCCATTTCCGACCGGAAGTGGCCTTGTATCTTGCTTATTTTTCATCAGTTGGACTTCTAACCTTCACCATTGGACTCGGGGGGGGGGGTCTCCTGACCCCAGATAATTCTACTTCCGGTTTGGGTCGCAAATCGGAAGTTGCTCTTTTTATGGTCAGATTGACCCCCCTATCTTAGGGAAGGCCTCTCAAGGTAAGTAGAGTGTGGCTACCCTCTGTTGAGGGTGTCCTTGTCCTCTGTGGTCTGGTGAAGTCTGCTCTTGTGACTTAGTGGCTGTTGCGAAGCCTCTTCTAAAGAAGCTCGCGGGCCTATTTGCTGTCGCGAAGCCTCTTCTAAAAGAAGCTTGCGGGCTTATTTGCTGTCGTGCAGCCCCCTCCAAGGGAGCTCGCGGGCATATACCAATTAAAAAAAATAAATAAAACCAGCCTCTGGCGTAGCCTCTTTTTAAAGGGAGCTCGCGGGCAAACATACTAAGTCTGGAGTCAAACTTCTAGTGGGCCTTGTCTTCCCGACCAGTGCCGTCGCGCAGCATATTGCCGCGGGCATGTCTCCTCCATTGCTGATGCGTAGCCCTATGATGGGGCTCGCGGGCTTTCCTGTTTTAAAAGAGGAGATCAGAGGATGTCCCTAAGGGCTTTACTATGACACTACAGGCGAAATTATCGCATGTCCCTTAGGTAGAGGACGTTGGCCTCAGCCCTCTTGATTTAGGGCCTATAGTGCTGGTCGTTTGACCTCCCACTATCTATCCACGACTGCAAGGTCGGTGGTTTTTTCACGGCCGAGAATACGTCCATAACCTATGGGTCAACCAGTCGGTCGACTGCGCTTTCACGCGGTCGTCGGGCTGGCCTATGGGCGGGTACCCCGCCAGTGACCGTTTTGGTCGCGCGACCGTTTTTATGGTCGCTGGAACTGTTGTATCGATCACTAGACTGCTGTTTTACGGTCCTGATGGCTCCCCTTGGTCAAAAAATTTTTGACCGGCCGATCGTCACAGGAGCAACTCCAATGTGATTCTTCTGATTCTTTTCCACCGGATACCCATTCCATCCTGCCAGCTATGGCCATGCCGCTTGGCCTTGCTGTGGATGCGGGGGATCCGCGGATCCTCCTTCCGTTGCGGATTGTATGTGAAATCAGAAGTCTTCATCTGCGGACCCAGCTTTGTCTTTCCCTGCTGACTTGCATGAGCATTGTGAGGCCATTGATTCTCCGGAGGCACCGCGGGTTCCTCGGTCGGGGAGATCATACGTAGAAAAAAATCTTTGGAGGGTACTGATGCGACTACACTAGTGTGCTTCGCGTCCCTTCTATGGATCCCGAACACATGGCCCACCCGCTTACCTACGCCTGGCAGTCTGCTCCATCTCAAACTATGTAGATGGGCTCTTGAGGGACTGAGGGGGCTTAGCGTGGATCATCCAGCCTGCGTGCGACCGCACTTTTGGCGGTGCTGTCGTCCAGCATTGTCAGTGGTTCGATGTAGCATGCGATGAAACTGGTTGTCTTTGCGGCGTGAAAAGTCTCAGCATGTTTATGTCCAGCCTTAAACAAGGCCTTAGTGGGACCTTGTGAAGACTCCCGCGGCCCAGTCTCATCTGTTTGGTGGTGCCTTCGCTTCTGTAGTTCAGCAGGTAGCTGACCGTCAGGAAAGTGAGCAAGTCGTCTCCGAGAAGCAGCAAGCGCTTTGTCTTCAAAGGGGAAAGGCGGGAAGGGAAGGGGCAAGAACGAATGAGCAAGAAGGACAAGAAGGACAAGTCTAACCCTTCTAAACCTCCTGCCGCTTCTTCGGCTCAGGCTTCTACCACCAAGCCGCTTTCACGTCTTCACCTGCTGCTCAGGGGCACAGGGTTGTGAAAAAGAGGGGACGGCGACTCTGGCCAGTCTGGACCGAAGGGCAAAGCGCCTTAAGGCTCAGCAGAAGCAAGAAGGCAACTGAGGCGTTGCGGCAGCCGCGTGTCACGACCTTGTCAGTAGTTGGATTCAGCCCACTGGTGGTTCATACGGCCAGGGGCGGCCACTTGATGAAATACGCCCGGGTGTGGAAAGAGATTCACCCGGACGAGTGGGTTCAGAGCGTGGTTTCGTCGGGGGGTACCGACTAGAATTCACAGGCTCCGCCCCATTCTTCCCTCATCAGAAGGACACAGTGTACCTTTCGCCCCTGTGTCAGGTTCAGAGGACGGTTCCTTCTTGCCGAGGTGGAGCTCCTGAGGAAAGACGGCAATAATCCCGTTCTATTTTATACATTTATACCATACGAAATGATCCAACTAGTGCATTTTTGTGCTCAAAAAAGCCATCAGACACCCATTATGCCACATTAAAAATTCCGGTGCGCCCATGCATAGTAGCGGTCCCACGCTATGCATCGGTACGCCCATTCACTATCGCCACTGTTATCCATGATCCTTTGCTCTTTTTTGTGTCTCAGTTGGGGCACCATGTGAATTTTTATTGGGATATTTATACATAATTGTTCCCATTATCGCTCTATTTATTGGAGACATATATATATATATCGCATCTGGAGGATGTTTGTACAACTACTGTTCAGCGGAAGCTTGGGGATGACGTGTGATGATGTTTGTGAAGATTTTCAAGATTGGAATTCGGAAGTTCAAAATTCGGAAGTTCAGAATTCGGAAGGAAGATTAGAATCGGGAGAGGTTGTGATATTACGTATTATGTATTATCCCTTCCATGGTTGCCCCGCGAGCCTCAGGCCGTTTTTCGCGTCGCGCGTAATGGGTATTATATTAAGTGGGCTTATCCTTGGCCAGGTTTAGCCTCCCCCCTTTGTAAGTCCAAAATTTGACCGCCAGGGCACGTTGGGGACATGTCCCTGTCTTGTGTCGGTCCCTTGGCCATTAATATTATTTCCTCTTTCGCCTGTTGATAGCCTCACGGTGCAACCATGTCATTGGTTTGTCTCAGTGTAATTTCCCCGCTCGTGCGAGCATCTCGAATTCTTCTCAAGATTTCGGGGGGGGGGGTGCCCTCGTCTGTCTTGTCTCGTCCGTCTGTCTCCTTGGCCTTATCATATTCTACATTTGGATATCCAGGTTATCGGCACGGGTGTAATACTGTATATTAAATCCGCTGCATGTTCGGCTTACTGTTGTGTTGCAGAAAGATGTCTTCTACCGTGCCACTCCGCCAGAGTGAGTGTAAGAGTCCTTCGAAGGAAGGACAAGACCCTCATGAACTGGTTGAAGTGCTGTTATTGTTCAAGAGAAGGACCTGGATAGATATACACTAGTATGCGTCAGAATTGGAAAATCCAGAAGTATTTGACGAATTGGATGTGTATATGGAGAGAAAGACAAGATGATTGTAATTGGCCAAGCCTACACAGTTCCCATCTCCGTCCAGGGCATCTCCCTGGAGTAAGCGACCAGCGAAGACTCTGCCCAAAATATTTCTACCATCCCAGGACCAATCAAGATCTACCGTGGATCTAGTTCCAGCCGATACTACTACCGTGGTTTGCAGAAGGCTACATAAAAAAACAGTTTTATAGGGCAAGTTCGCCCAGCACACTCTTCTTATTATTGAAGATAAAGGATTAAAGGGCCTACTATGATTGAGTGTGACTCAGAGGAGGGGATTACAGTGAATTACTTAGACTGGCTAATCTATACACTCCTTCATTCCATGGAATTGGAAGATTATCAACGGTTGATTGAGTCGTCCGACTGATGCCGCCCTTCTACAAGTTAAAAGTAATCAAACCTTGGCGTCTTGTACCGGTGGTACCGGTAAGACCGACGGCTTCACGGGCTATCTACACTTGAGTTATCCACCTGCGAATCAATGTATTCAACTTTGAGATACTGGGCCTCGGTCCGATGATGATTCTCAATACGTGAGCAGTCGGGCTGTTCAGATTTCTCCGTAGAGTAATAGATAATTAAAGCCGCTATCAACGGGGCATCCGTGGTGATGCATATGATATAGGCTGAGTTAAAGCCACCATGGTAGCAGTCAATAGAGCCCATCGGCCATTGTTAAGACCTATTTAGGTTGATAGAGAATTGGACAACCGGTACCGGTGGTACCCGTTTAATTAAGACCGGAGGCTTTTTCGTGTGGTGGGCTCGATGATAGCATTGTGTGAATGAGTTAAGAAATGAATTAATGAGTGTCTGATTATTAGTGAGTCTGTTCTACTATCTTGACGACCGTGCTTCACGTCCCGTGGTTTTAACTCGGTTCTATACTGCAAGAACCGCCAATGGTACTGTTAATTTAATGACGGGTCATGAGTTAGTTATACAAGGAAAATGAGTATTTCTCGGCGATAGTGGAGTTAGATATTCCTTCAACACGAGTCAGAGATTTTCCTCCACGGCCTCCGAGGAAAGTTAGAGGTGTCGATGCAGAGGTGGTTATTCAAGAAGAGAATTTTTACTCCGCCTATTTACAGGAGTACAGTTTTTACAGTCAGCCTGTCGTCTGCCTAACCGATCGATGGGCTGTTACCGTGGTTATTCTGTTTGGAAAAATTGAAAGTGTTCTACCGTTATTCGTCGAGCTTAACGTCGGGGCAGTCACTCATTTTTCTTCGATAGTAAACGCTTTACCTTTCCTCCGTAGACCAACCGTTCTTTCATCTGTCAAAATCGGGCCGTTGTCTTACATCTTTAACTCGTTCATTTTCGTCTTCCTACCAGTCAGTCAATGCGTCTAGCCGCGTCGTTCTTTCAGAAATGTTCCTCCTATCCCGTTCACTCATCTCGGACCAGAAAGTTGAAGATTCCGTGTTCTGTTCTCTAGACGCCGCTCGATTCCGAGGTTTTGTAGTTTTGTATGCAAAGTCTTCGGAGAGATATTCATGTGATAGTAGTTGGCGTTCTCCGTACAGAGATTGCTCTATCGTTAAGAAATTCTTTCTCCACTTCGCCTAGAGGGTTTCATTCGGGTAGCAAGAAGAAAGAATCAAGATCTCTCCTAAGCCATATTTATTAAAGTTTTAGAGGCTCCTTCGGATATTTCTTCACGTCGGGGATCCAGTTCTATGATCACGAGGGACCTATAGTTCTGGAACAAGACATAGTGATGACTTTTTCATCTCTTTATACTAAAGATCCAGTCAGATTATGTTATTAGAACGGCAGAGTAG
>JAMKCH010032838.1:0-15937 GCA_023653785.1 Ophioderma brevispina
TAAAAATGATGAGCTAATGATCAAGATTTACCTTGATGTTGCTGAAAATCGTGTATGTTATCCTTTACAAGGGCCTACTATAAGGTTGTGGGATTCAATATGCTTTTCTGTACAGAAAGCCGTTATTTCGTCAGCGGTTGTTGCAAAGTTGATTCCAGTAATTCATTCGTTCAAAACCAATCTTCTTGGTGAAAATCAACAGTTGACACTGAATTAGCCGGGGAAAATCATTAAATGCGGTACAAAAACTCCCCATATTCAGAAGATTTGAAGCTAACCACAAACAAGAGGATCAATAAGAAGGGGTCTTCTAGGATCAATCGGCAACAAGAACGATCGAATGTGCTGTCGGTAGAGGTGGCAACAAATATAACCATATTACGTCGCGATGATGGACAGTTTTACTCAAGCTCCAGTTTTTCACAAAAAGCTCGTTCAAGATCCAGTGAGTGAACGCCAAATTAATAACACCAAGTTAAAAATTATCAACCGGTAATTTGATAATTCTTGCTGAGAGGGATTTGTTATATTTTACTTATCTTGATTAGGGGGCATACACGAGGTTCATACAGGTTTTGGGTTTTAATTTAATACCGGAGATATGTGATTTAATATTTACGTCTTTTTCATCCCTTGGAAATAATATGAGAAAGTCCATTAACGTAACAGCCAATGGTTAGTTCCGTCAATCAGCTGATCGCAAGTCAATATTTATCAATCGATGTGTTTGAAGTAAAGTTGTACAAAAAACAGGAGGTAGTCATAAAGCTAAACTGTGTCAGTCATGATCTCGGATTATCCAAAAGATATCATTTACTCTTTCAATACCAACCCCATTTATAGGTGTACCACTTCAAACCTGTTGTCAGCGTGGAAGTGGATAACCCCGTGCGTCGCAAACAAGTATTGATTGTGATAACAATAACTACAACCAAATTTGTTCTTATTCATGAATTGCAGTGATGCGACTCTCTGGTCGGTGATCCGACGGACGGCGGGATTCTTCATGGTGCTTTGTTGCGGGGATTTGTGAGGAAATGCACGATTTCGACAGGGTTTTCGACGCGACCGACGGTAAGGATCAGACGTCATCACAGGACAAATCACAAATCACACGTCAAAGCTTCACCCTTTCAAACAATCTTATAGGTAAAGCTTCACAATGAAAAGAAAAAGAACGCCCCCAGGACTTCATATGCAAGGAATATATGACCTGAAGCTTCGATCGTCGAGTCGGCGCGATATTTGGCGACCCGTGAGGGGGTGGGTACACGCTTCAAATTGACGCCTGCATAAATAATAGTCTTCAATCCGTTGGAGCGGAAGGACTAACTATGCCATTGGGAGAGCGGGCATCGCATTCATGAACTGTGCCCGGGACACCTCTTCTTAGCATAGAGACTGCCGTAGGGACTATCCATCCGTATTATGAGTGTAACATTTTATTGAAGCTGGTGTTGTAAGCAGATGATACAGCGCGAACTCGGGCCGGGGTACATTTCTGTGTGTGATCGACGATCCGCTTTTAGAGAATTTTTGTTTCACATTTACTACACAGTGCTGGTCCAGAAGCGGTACAAACAACACCGAACAAAGGCAACGAAATGGCTGAATTACAGCCACGCTTGAGTTGAGATCCGACCACTGATCTCTACGCAGAAACCATATCAGTGTAGGACGACGAAGCGTCTTAATGAATCATAGACGCAGCTGATGTGCTAATACCAAACCCCCGGCAGGTTTAATACGCCTTGAAGATATTCGAGGTTATTTGACAGCGGGTGACGGACCAATCTGCAGCCGTGTAAAAGGTGCCGAATTCGGAGTTCGATGAATTGCTACGCACTATTCCGACAGTAAATGCACTTTGATGAGTGCTCCACTTCCAGTTTCTCTGACATATTTACTGCAACAAAACTGCTTTTGCCTCCGATTGGCCACTGAGGCGGATATACGTTGCCGGTCACCGCCCCATGAATACTATGCAATTGATAGCTCTGCCCCTTCACAACCAGGCCTAAGGAAGCACACACTCATCAAAGGATTGTGGTTCCCGATGTACAAAATCATCTGTTCTAATTACATAACATCATTTTCGGCTTATTTTTTATGTCGTTATTTCTAAAGAGATGCAAGTTATTGGGAGACCTTTGGGAGACCATGAACCTTACTCCCAAAATGATTTTATGTATAAATCACAACAACACCTCCACAAAAATTAATTTGGTTGGGGTTTAGTTTGACTAAGTGCCGGGAAATCAGTGAAGAGTCATGCTTCATGGAGCTAGTGGATAAGTTGTCAAACAGGAAATAAAAATTGGATATTTGGTTCCCAAAGTTCCCAGAAACCACAGCACAATGTTTCTAAAACATGCTTACAGTACAAGGTCACTGAACTAAGGCCTGGGAGACTGAGGACTACGGGAGCTTAACAGTGAAAAACATCAATCATCTCCACATCATCGTTCAGATTAAACTGTCTGAAATGGTCAGTGTTATGGAATTAAAGATAGGACTTGGCTGCCATTTATATTGAACGTAATTGACGGGTAATGTCAATGACAACTCTCAAGCTTAAGGGAAAGGTTGATTTGTGGGGAACTGGGGGGACCCCATCTGGATGAAATTTACCAAGTTTCCCCCATACCACCCTCGCTGTCCACCCTGAGTCCTATCTCCAAGAAAGAAATGACCCCACATGGTCAGTGTTATGGAATTAATGATCTTGGCTGAAATATTATATTTAAACGTCATGATAGGTAATATCAATGACAACTCCTCAAAGCTTAAGGCGAAAGGTTTGATTCGTGGGGAACTGGGGGGACCCCATATGGAGAAATTACAAAGTTTCTCCCCATACCACCCACCTGCCTTAAGTTTATCTCCAGGAAAGAAATTCCCCCACATCTGAGCATATGATGCCAAGCCCTGAGCTGGCAAAAATCAACTCTTAATTTATAATTATTATATAAAACAATTATATAAAACCTGCATTTTCATTTTAGGGCAATTCTGAATTCTCATAAACTGTTTTGAGTGACCCCACCCCATCCATTTGACATACAGGTTGGAACTGCTGCCTGTCCAGCCTAAAATACCCCCCCCCCCCAAAAAAAAATAAGATAAAAATCCGTTATAGGGGTGGCAACGAGAGAGACTAACACAGTGATCTTTATATGATAGGACTATGCTGCAAACTGAGATTAATACTTAGCAAAATATTCTCAAATTTGTTTTCCAGGGGATGTCTACTCCTTCGTTATTCGTCCGTTAAGGTGGGGAATAGGTTTTGTCTAATGGTCATTGGAGAAGAATTTGAAGCTTTTTCCATAGATATTTGCAACCAAAGTGAAAATATGCAGATCCTTCACAACAAGATGTTAACCTTAAAGATGGCAAATGTTTCAGTATCCCCTGGAACCTTTGGATTAAATGGAAACATATATTTGTACATATCAGCTGACATATGGTGTTAGCCCATGCAAACGTATTATGGAAGAGACATATTGAGAGTATATGGTAAAGCCCTTAGGACAAGTATTGACATTGAGGAAGCCACATTCAAGGAAAGAATCTTTGACATATCTCAAACATACACTCTAAAGTGGGCGACCAGTGAACAAAAACCATTGGGAAGGCTGTTCCCCCCTTTTTTTTTTTTTTTTTTTTTTTTTATGGCATTTGATACCAAAGCCATGCTCCAGACGTTGACATAGCAGGTATGTCATGGCAATGGTATCAAACGCAGCTGAAAGGTCAAAGCATAACTAAAAAGACAGCATTATATCATCAAGTGCTAGATCGATATCAGTCTTCACTCTGAGCAATGCCGTTTCGGTACTGTTGATACTTTTGTAGGAGATTGGAATTTTCATCAAGGACCATTTACTGCACATCTCATTAACTTGGACAATTGCTGCCTTTTCAATATCTTGCCACAAACACAAGATTAGAAACTGGCCTGTAGTTTTCAAATCATTCCCGTCAGAGTTGATCTTTTCAGGAATTGGTTGTTGTCACTATGGCGGTTTCATTTCCTGTGGAAATACACCCAGTAGTAAGAGATGGGTCTTACAATATCTGTAATATCGGCAATACAACATGAATATTAACTTTCAAAAATGAGTTGGCAAACAGTCAATCTTGCAAGTTTTGTATACTTTCCATGAGGATACACTCCAATTTCATCTGGTGCAATTTTCTTTTTTTTAAAAAAACGTGATCAAATCCTTCTGATCAAACACATGCAATACATTATCACAATAGCCTGTAATCCGATTCACTTCTTCACTAGGATCACTACTCTGTCCTGCTTGATTGGATTTTATAACAAAAAATGTTTCCAAATTATCCACCATAGCCATAGGATTATACAAGGTGGTAAACAGTTTTTGACTTTGGTTAACAGTCATTGATAGTACGGAAGTATCTTTGCCTAAAGTGAGGATTTGTCTTATTAAACTGCATTTGGTCTCAAAGCATTATTGAACAATATATGTTGTTTCCACAGATACATCCTGATCGACCTCAAGTTTGTTTTAAGCCACTTTCTTTCCAGCTGACGCTGCTTCTGCTCTCAGATCAGTCTTCAATACCAGAGGCTGGGACGCACAACGTGCGAACGAGATTTTGAGGGAGCATGTTTTACACGACAATGGTTTGAAGACATGTGTTAAACAACTTACAAGATCATCAACACTCAATTTGCCAGGGCCTGTATTAATGGCTGCCAGTCCATTTTTAAGATCACTTTTAAAAGCCACAGCAAAATCAATTTTGGCAAGATTTCTAAACATTGCATGAAACATTTTGAGGTGGTGGTTTTCTCTGCTGCAAGAACTGCTGCTATCATGTAGTGGTCTGACAGACAGAAAATACAAAATTTCTTGCCAAGTCACCATAATCTGCACTTCAGATAAGCACACATACCATGACAATGGCTAAAAACAGTTTGATGATTACAAGACTCACAAACTTTTTCAGGTAAGTCGGGATGGGCCCTAAAAAAATCATATTTTTGATCAAAATATTTGCAAAAGAAGAAAAGTGGCATCTCCAAGATCACAGATAAAAAATGTGGATCCTGGAATTAAACAAGGCAAATTGGAGCAAATTAAGACACGGGAGTCTTGGGAACGGCAAGAGGCGAGGACTTTTTTTAAGAATCTGATTGCCATACAATACCTGCAATCTTTATCAGGCAGAGTTTATATCTTACTATCCTTTTTACATACCTATATAAATCCTAGGCAATGAGGTCATATTGCAATGACCTGATTCTGTGAGATGTGTCGCCAAGGGTACGGTGGCAACACGGCAACATTCATTCACAGATTCAGCACACCGCGAGTGAGGGAAGCCCAGCCAGGATCTACCAAAACAAGAATAAAAGCAATTTCAAACAAGTCACCACTGGTACACAATTGTAAAATTGCGATGTAAATTAATTAATGATTTTTTTTAAATATTAGAATTGCTTTGCATATTACGACCAAAATTAAAATCAGTTTATTCAAAACGTAAATCTGCTTCTTTCAATGTGTAAGTTGTTTTGATCTATGACAATGTAGTGTGTACACCTGCTTCGTTGAATAAAGCGAGGTGAAGTGGGATGATTGACAAACCAGGCTCGCGATAGCTGGTATAGCATAGCAGTTTGAAACACATTTTCTGCTATTTGCTACATGCAATTTTAAGATTGTGTAGCAATTTTTCCCATACGTTTGCTCTATCAACATGATCAAAGCAAAAAAAAAAAAAAAAAAAAGTTAATTTCGAGTGAGAACAATAGAACGGGGCTTATAACAAGAGTAATATATAGAGTTTGAAGGGCATCATTCTATGTATTTCCACCCGTGTGGCCTAGCTATTATGTGGTGTGACCCCCGATTTACGACGTGCTTTAGTGTATGACTATGAGTGCGTCCATGCGTAACACTGGCGACGGCGATGATTCATGAATTGCTACCAAGATTTTCAGCGAAAGAAGCACTAACTTGTTTTCAGTAACCTAGGGTGTCAAATTGTGACGTCATACTTACGGGGCTTATAACCAGATTTTGCCGATTTTTTTAAAATATTAGAATTGCTTTGCATATTTCGACCAAAATTAAAATCAGTTTATTCAAAACGTAAATCTGCTTCTTTCAATGTGTAAGTTGTTTTGATCTATGACAATGTAGTGTGTACACCTGCTTCGTTGAATAAAGCGAGGTGAAGTGGGATGATTGACAAACCAGGCTCGCGATAGCTGGTATAGCATAGCAGTTTGAAACACATTTTCTGCTATTTGCTACATGCAATTTTAAGATTGTGTAGCAATTTTTCCCATACGTTTGCTCTATCAACATGATCAAAGCACATTGCAAAAATTGCTACACAAATAAAAATCCTTAACGCGAGCCCTGTTGACAAACACATGTTATCCCTAGACCATATTTTCGGTATGGGGTTTTAGGCCTAATTGTCACTGTCACAGCAAAATCATGAAGGTTTCTTTTCCTTGTTTCATGGCCATTATGGATACCCTCCATCTGCCCTCTTACCAAAGTAGTGATGAGAATTTGTTGGTGTCATTTCAGCATTACTTGCATTTAAAGCACGGTTAACACAGTAACAAAATGATGCGGTAAGAACTTGGACTTAGCTCCCAATCCAGAAGTAATGCCATTGACCGACAGCAGGAGTTTCGATCTTCAGTTACTGGAAAGGAATCATGGCCAGTGTGGAACATACCCATACCCTGCTGTGTATCAGTATAAGACAGTATGCCCTTGCAGCTATTTTATATGCTGCATAAATGCACCCATATGTTGCTACTGCATTGCTGCATGTGTTCCATGCTGTCCACAATTTATTTGCGGGAACTCTAATATGTAAGCGGTAGTATCCTTATACCCCCTGGGCACTACGGGCCAATTTGATTTGTTACTCATGTACAGTTATGGACGTGACTATGCCAAAGACCGTGCGTGATGCAGGGACTGACTTTTAGGAGCGTCGAGAGCGATAGCTCACCTACAGCTCTCCTTAAGCACTTTGTAGGAAGAGCGATTTAAAGCTCTCTTGGGAATCTACTCTATCCATGATTAGTGATGGAATATGCCATTTTTTAAAGCTCCCCTTTATATGAACAGGGGAGCTTTTAACGAGGGGATAGTCGATCTGCTATCCCGACAGAAACTACGCTACCCGTTAGATCAAAGGCGGCGAACGAAAGGAAGGTGAGCAAGGTGAGAATTATACAGTTATAGTTTATAAGATGTATAGACAATCAGAGACATGGTTAGAAAAAAAAAATCTTAAAGGTTATACAACTATAAAGAAGGTCTATTTTGATTGGACCCAGAGGTTACATATGTAATGAGCCAATCACAGATAATGTAAGAAAAGCTGTATACCTCAGGGGGTGGGTGTATTAAGTGTAGTATTAGAGGTGGGTATAGCTCTAGGGTCATATTTGGTAAGTTAGTTTTTCAGATTCACTTCGACACATGGATAAAATTTGATATTATGATGCTTATACCATTTTCGAAGAAAAAAAAAATTAAAAGTGGAAAACCAGGGTGCCCAATGTGAAAAATCCAAAATGGCCGCCCCAAATTGGCACAAATCATATTTTGGACCATAACTTGATAAGCTTTTGTTCAATTACCTTCATTTGGTGGCAATACCCATGTTTTGGCATGCAAGGAATAATCTATGCAAATTTCTATCTCTGCGAGGGCGCTTTCCATAAAGGACCTATGTATGAAAAGTTTTAAATTGGGCCGCCATCATAAGAATTGTTGATGCATAATTTCTGAAGATTAGAGTGTTGTGTAACACTTACCATTATCCCATGGATCATTAATTAAAATGTGATTTGAAAACGCTTTTTCCCTTGATGACGGGCGTCAACAAACGTTCCTCCTACGTGGGGCGTTTCCAATGGAGGGGACATTTTGTATGACATTAAAAGCCTACAGTTTGAAAACCGCAAACACACGCAAGATCAAATTTTAAGATGTGTTCATAATAAAACTCTTAAACTTTTTGAATGTTAAAATCACCAAATAAGTAAATTGGATGCGCATTTTTGGGAGAAAGCGCCTGCTCAGACGGTCAAGTTTTTCAAGCAAAAAAAACGGCATTCAAGAAAACGAAAGGGTAAGGTGGGATTGATTGAGATGAAAGTTCCATAGCATGATTCCTAATACCCCAAACAAATGGGTATTGCCACCAAAATTCCGCAAATTGAACAAAAAATATTGATTTATTATGGTAAAAATCTAAAAATTTCTTGACAATTTGCAAGCCATTTTGGATTTTTTGTCGGGGCACCGGGTTTTTGCACTCTTTCATTTTGACCTTCTATAGCCCACCTCTAGTGTAATGTATGTACAGTACACAAACTAATCAAGATCAAGTACTAATCTTTGGTCAAAATAAGCAATTTTGCAGTGTGTACAGGGTCAAAGACATGTATTTGTTTACTCCCCTACAAAAAGTGGATTATTTGTAACAAAATCTTGTGAAAAACAAGCAAAATGGGTGACTTCACAAAGAAATTGGGTAATTGCAGGCTTAATTATTTCTATCTTTAATTTTACTGAATACATGTACGACACAAATTCTGACTAAAGTAGCACACATTAGCTAAAAAAAATCCACACCTACGTTGGCTCTGGAATAACAAATTCATATTTATTATTGAACTGTCACTGCTGATAAAACAGGCATGGTTTGGAAAAGATACAAACAGTAAATATTTTGTGTATCGATTTTGATACTTAGCCACAATTTTACATACATCTAGTATCCATCAATACAGCTTTGCATAAAAAATATACAACTATCCAAAGACACTCTGATACCAAGTCTTAAGAGGATGAGGGTCCATCAAAGTGCATTGACCTGTGAAGCAATAAAATTACACAATGCTGGCATGAGTTTGGATACATACATGTAAAATGTACACTTTACAAATTGAGGCCAATTGCTATCTCCCTATCTCCCATTATGGGTCATGAACCCTTGTTTTTTTTTTTTTTTCCTATTAATGAGGTTATAATTTGCACTAGTTGGGTTGTCAACGCAGTGCATACAATGTGAAAACAAAGTGGGAATTTCCCCTTGAACAGTAGGACCACGATCAACACTTCAACACAATGACTCTTAGAGCCCCCCCCTAAAAAAATTATAACTTGATGCTCAAATGGATTTCCGTCCATAGCAATCCTTAATTACGGCAATGTTCTGGGTAGAGTAGCCAACAGATGGACAGGTTTGTTATGGCTCCAAAGCCAGGGATCTGAAATGTGCTGCTAATAGGACCAGTTTTCAGTGAAAATAAACTTGTAGGCTGGTATTCTGAAGGGAGACTAACTGTAGACCTTGGTTTACCAGGGTTAGTCCCTACAAGAGGGGACCTTTTTCCTTGCAAATAATGTGAAAGTTAAATGAAAGGGTGATAAAATTCCTCATGGATGGCTGTTTCAGCCCTCCATGAGGAATTTTCCCATCCGTTATATCACGCTTTTTAGAGTATGTTTTGTAAGAAAAAAGGCCCCTTTGTAGACTAACCCTGGTTTAAACCCAGGTCTAAGTTAGTCTCCCTTTCAGAATACCAACCTTAAACTTTATACCCTATTGGGACCTGTTTTCATTATAAATATACTCTAAGTTCAACTTGCAAGTTCCCATCTGGAGGAGAACATTTATGCATATGAGCTATTGGATTCCGTCTTCACAAATAGTGATGACACAGTGCACGGTATTTCTTACATTCAACAGACATTTGGATCTGGTATAAGTTCACCTTTTTTAGTATAATGAGCCAATCAGTGCAAATATGTAATGGGCTCATTAATATGCACAAATGATGGTGACACAAAGCACAGTTAGTTGTAATGCCCTCTACCACATCAAGTTAACCTAAACCATAGACTGGGACCAAAAGTCACTTATAGTAGAGGTGGGCTATAGAAGGTCAATGTTTCAGATCACTTCGAACACAGGCTCATTTGATGACTTTTAATCACCCTGATCCCACTTTCAAAGAAAAAAAATGAAAAAGTGCGAAAGCCAGAGTGCCCCATCGAAAAATCCAAAATGGCCGCCAAATTGTCAAAAATTTGATTTTTGACCATAATTATTTTTTTGTTCAATTTGCTTAATTTTGATGGCAATACCCATGTTTTGGGGTATTAGGAATCATGCTATGCAACTTTCAGCCCACCATAGCCTTTCGTTTTCTTGAAAATGCCATTTTTGCTTAAAATTGACCTCTGAGGGCACTTTCCATAAAATGCACATCCAATTGATCTGGTGATTTTAACATTCAAAATGTTTAAGAGAGTTTTATTATGAACACATGCTGATAATTTGACTTGAGTGGTGTTTGCGGTTTTACAACTGTAGGCTTTTTAATGTCATAAAAATGCCCTTCATTGAAACACACACGTAAGAAAGTTTGTTGACCCCCTGTACATTCCAATGGGAGTATTTTTGTCAAATTTTAAATTAATGCCATGGGAAAATGGTAAGTGTTACACAGCTCTAACCTTCAGAAAATGATGCATCAACAATTCTGATGATGGCCCACCAGTTAAAATTTAAAACTTTTCATACGATGTGTACTTTTTGGGAAAGCGCCCTCGCAGTCCAATTTTAGGCTAAAACTGCCATATCGAGAAAACAAAAAGTTGTGGTGAGATAGATATTGCATAGAATGATTCCTTGCAGGCCAAAACATGGGTATTGCCACAAAAATGAAGGTGATTAAACAAAAGCCTATCAAGTTATGGTCAAAAATATGATTTTTGGCCAATTTGGCGGCCATTTTGGATTTTTCGTTGGGGCACCCTGGTCTTCGCACTTTTTTTTTCTTCGAAAATGGATTTAAGCATCAATAAAGTCATCATTCTAGCCTGTGTTCGAAGTGATCTGAAACTATGACCCAAATATGAACCTCTAAAGCCCACCTCTACTTACAGATTTGAGGTCAATGTGTGCACACCCTATTAGCCTTGGGTCAGTGGTTTCAGATATGAAGTTATAATGGCAAAGCATGCACGAATAACAGCACAATTAACTATGTCACATTAACCAAAATGGAACACACACAGGATCTTGCTGTTGCAAATCCCTTCAAGGCATTTTAAGCCAGGTGAATATAAAGGGGAAAAAAATAGTCTGTGAAAAAAAATGATTTGAAAATACTAAAGAGCAAAGACCCACTCTGAAATAATTCATAACTATGTAGAACACTGGCGTAATACACTGGTTTGAACACTCAATGACCTTATGACCTTTGTATCTTCCCAAATGTAATGAATTATCTCTTGTGTAAAGCCTGCACGATAACATATGTAGAAGTATTTTTTGCTTCTTTGATCAATCTTTAATTTACCTCTCTCTTAAACTGCTCACCGTTACTGATTGTTTCTGGGGTTTACTGGACATATTTTTCTTCAGTTTTACCAAGGGTATGAAGCCTTACCTATTTAAACACTATTGAATTTGTCTTGGCTAGTACACAAAGAAATGAAAAAATATTTTTCAATGCATATGTTGAAACAATTTGAAACGAGTAACTTATCTTATAAAATCCACAAGGTTTTGTCAGCAATTGTCAATATTTTGAACATTCATCAATTATATGACCATTCAAAGTGCCAAATAAAGGCCCTGTACAAAGTCAATGGCAAATTTAAACTAGAATTTTGCTGTTCTCTCGGCTTTTGCGCTAACCCTATATTCGAAGAAAATATAAGCTGTGGGCACCAAGCCTACTTACAACGTTGACCTCATATTGGCACCAATGACTCAGTGTTGCACTTCTCTTTCATGTAGGTCAATTTTACATTTTTGGCCTATTTTTCAACTTGACCTCACATGACCTTTGACCTTGGCACTGACTTTGACCCATCAACATATGAGGGATCCCAGGGTGCACCTATGAACAAGTTTGGTTCCAATTTAACTTCCAACTTTCACCTAAGGTCAATTTTTTTATTTAAAACTTCACATTTTAGGACACACACACATCCACAACACACACGCCAACGGATTGTAAGTGGTCCTGCCAGAGGTTATGATAGCTACGGCCACAAGTTAATATCTATAAAACAATAGGGAAAAATGAGGATTTGCCATGTCATAATTATTTCTGTCACCATTACCTACTTTTATTCAATTTTCAACAAAAGATCCAGGACAGTGGTGCTGATATTCCTACCTTAAAGATGTATGGCAAAACACATTAAAATAGCACATTTC
The DNA here is from genome assembly GCA_023653785.1 of Ophioderma brevispina. Lineage (NCBI taxonomy): Eukaryota > Metazoa > Echinodermata > Ophiuroidea > Amphilepidida > Ophiodermatidae > Ophioderma > Ophioderma brevispina. The sequence continues at coordinate 12,262 of JAMKCH010032838.1, forward strand.
AAGGAAGGAAGAGAGCTAGACCCCAGAAAAGGATCGATGATTATACTGGTTTATGATTGGAAACGAGGATTAGGTCAATGGCATTTTACTTTGCCCACAAAGTTCCTTCCTACTATTGCAGCAACATGATCTCCATTTAGTTTTTTCAATCAATACCACCATACTGCCCAGTTACACTGAAGAAGAATGACCTACTTCCAAATTTGAGCATACTAAGGAGGGTATTTAAAGGTGGCTGTTCCGATTTTTGTCTATCATGTTCTCTACTTGATACGAGAGCCCGACACTTGTACACACTGACCATCAAGTACCATGAGAAACAAAGTTGCGGTTTTGATGCTAGACGCGATAATGCATAGTGCAACGCCCAGCGTTCGAAGTAACAGAACCAAAAATAGTAGTAGTATAATAGTTAGTAGTATGTTCATAGCGCCTAGAGCTTTAGGAATAGGCGCTTTACAAATCTATGTATGTATATAAATACAAGCAACTAGGTGGACACATAAATCACCTTGTCAATCAATACTTCATGTGTTGTAATTTGTATCGCTGTTTTGTCAATAGCCATGTATATTGATTTATTCCACACATCTGAAACTGGAGTAAAAGCCACCTCCCGGTAGCTCAGTCATACCTGAGACGAATCTCAGGTCATACCTTACAAGGTGTATGCTTTGTAAATACAATGGTCTGACTTCTCTATGGAATAAATCGACATGGGTAGTTACAAAAATGCAGACACAATACATGTCATCCCCTAGCTGCTCCTACTTTTGGTTTTGGACAACCGCTTGAGTCGAACGCTGGCAACGCCCTATTCACTACCATGCTAAATATTGATGGTTAACCATTAAAACGGTAGTTTTATGGATTTGAAAGCTGAAATTTCAGGACGACAATGAGAAATATACGGCCTTTCATCTGATATCAAAATTGATACTTCTTCCGGGCAAATCAGGGGGTCCCAAAGACGATCGGAACAAGCACCTTTTTAGTGTCAAGGGTAGCGGGTTTGTTTTTACACTTGTAAATTTCTGAGTTTTAGCACCATCTTAAACATCAAAATGTGTTCTATCATTACCAACAAAGGTTATCCACAGCAGACAATCCTGATAATATTTTTTGCCAATTTAAACCAGCTATTACCATTTTAAGTCACAAAAAGCACATGGTCTTAATGGCGGGAATTTAAGCATATTTCATGCCGTCAATCGCAAGGTGCAGTACTTAGCAAAAAATCCAACAGACTAACTTTTGGCCATAACTTGGGCCAATAACAACCTAGTCAAGATTGAACCCTCATTTTAACGTGAACTAACTATCTTTGCAGTGAAAGCATTTTCAACTAAAATATCCAATCAAATTTGGATGATCATACCTACCTTTATACCAGGCTTATGGCATTATGCATGATAAGAGTATAATTGCACATTTTTTAAATGGTTGTGACAATGACGACCTGGGTCACTAGTGACCCTGAGAATTCATCGGCTTGTATGGAATATGCAGTATACAGAATTATGCATTTAATCCGGACAGTCTGAAATTCATCCCCAAGGGGGTCACTAGTGACCCAGGTTCTCTAATTGTCACAACCCTTTTTAAACTGTCCTTGTGGGCTCTCCCATAGCTTGCAGGCAATTTGGGGGTTGTCGCCCCCCATTTTTTGGCGAGCAACAGGGCCGAATCCGCACAGGGTGCGGGGCACCCTGTGGATATACTAATTTGTGTCGTGGGTGCCCAGGCTGCCACTGTAGCACTGTTGTTGACTTTTTGAATGCTTCCATTTTTTTTTTAAAGTTTTAGATGCCCTGTTGATATACATATGAGAAGCTCTACTCAAAGACAAAGACTGTAATATAACAATAATGTTATAACCAGATTAGGCCTGAATTGAGAGACACTCAGCCCACGCCATTTCACACCTTGTGAATAGCTTATCAACATCCTCAACAATGGCAATGAATTGGCATTGCTGCTTGTTTAGGCGAAGTATCATATATTTACAATGCACAAAACCTCTTTCCTTGATGTTTTATGAAAGTGGGCGGGTGTAATTTCATATTATATTTGTGACAATTTGAACTTAGTTAGTCACAACTAAAAAGTGATTTAAGGTAGGTTCCACCTGATATTTATGTTTTTTGAGGCAATTTGACAGGCAAGTAAACAAACCAACTATGAGCCATGTGGACATATGTGTTGTGCTTTTCAATACAATGTCTTCCATGGGTGACAGTATAAACCCATTGGATTCGATCCATGTACATCTTTGCCAGTACTTGCCCTCAGACACAGGATTGCATAGCCCCATGGGGATGAATTCCTGTCGGTCGGTTTGATGTCATATATTGGAATTCTGCTGCCTGATTGGTCAATTGCCGCTCCCCCCTTCCAGGTATCCTTGGTGTGAACGAGTACCTTTGGAGTGAATGATCAAGTCAACAAAATCACGCTTTGCAAGCAAAATTACTCACTGAATGACTTCTGTTTATCATTTTATCGTCAACAGTGATACCCTGCAATTGAAATATCTGGAGATCAGATCAAGATGTATTAAATAAAACTTCTAGCACTCCATAGACTATCCATAATAATTTTCACGCCAGTTGCAGGAGTGTGTGTCAATGTCAACAACTGCAACCGACAGAATTCTGCCACCACATCAGGCAATTTATCCACCACTTGAATTGCGTTTTATATTCGTGATATAACACCCAGGGAGTCGGAAATACCAATAGGACGGCCGATCAGTAAGTATTTAAAACTGTTTTCCACGGTTTTTGCGTCGGAAAACACCCAGTCCTGCTGAGCAGGACCCTCCATAATGTACAATTATCAAATGCCATTAACTTAATCACAGAGTCGTGCCAAAAAATAGCGTGTAAACTGATATGACCAAAATGTTTGTCCTCACATTCTTCAATAATGTGCACTCTTCACACAAATAATATTACCTGGTTCCCCTGAAATATTCTTATATTGTTGAGCAACAACAGATAGTTAAAAATATCTTCATCAACTCTTTTTTCATTGAAATTTCACGACAAGTAGGATTCCTTCCCGGTGACTAAGTCCCTTGTTTTGTTTTGCTAGATGCTTAACGAAAGCTTGTATATGGCCATGTGTCGTGAGTTGGGATACCATTTTGGGTGGGTTTTGTGACATTTCCTTCAAATTTTTGAATATTCGTTATGATTTACATATGAAACTGTCCTCTGTTAGCCTTTTTTTTGGTTTCATTGTAAGCTTTTATTCTTCTTTAATTTGATACCAAAAGCTACAGCATACGTCAAAGCGAATTAATTTTATGACTCGTTATGTTCACAAATTCCCATGGTGGGGGAGCCCCGGACACGGAGCCCGGACACGGAGCCATAGAAAATGTGTGTAACCACTATCATTATTTTCAGAGCTGCTAAATCATGGATTATAGGGTGTAAAACATGCCCATATTTTAGACTAATTAAAGAGGATATTGGCTTCATGAATCTGGTCCATTTACTTCTTTTAATTTAATTATAAATAAATTACACAAATTAGCTAACGAGGTACATGGAATGTGATCGGTGAAATTGTGCTATGCCGTTACATGATGTTAATTCTAGACCAATTTGTTGTATACTAGCCCTATAAGTTATTTTTAATTTCTTTCCACATGTCTTAGTAAACAATT
>JAMKCH010032839.1:0-73421 GCA_023653785.1 Ophioderma brevispina
ATTGTCATTTTAACCTTTAATAAAGCGGTTTCTGTACTGTGACCTGTCCGATAGGCCCAATGGTAGTCTCCTACATTTGATTGGTTCAACTAAAACTCCTTAGTACGTGAGAAACACAATAGTTACTGATTTGCAAAAACTGGGAATGTTAGAAATGGCCGGTAGTCTTAGAATATTGAATCCAGATTTTTTTTCAGTTACAGGTTGTTTGAGTATTGCCTTTTAGAATGCATCAAGGATTTACTTACATGTACATGTATTTCAACACTTTAAAAAAAATAGGTTTAATCGAATAGATAATGGTCGGATTACGTTTAATTTAGTTCATCGAATAGATAATGGTCGTATTACCTTTAATTTAGTTCGTCGAATAGAAATGGTTTCGCATTAATTTATGCCTAAATTAAACCACATCTCCACACAACCGCACAGTGTTGAGAGTTAATTATTGTCTAAGGATTTTCCACGTAATCACGTTGACAGCCTGATTATATACAGCCTGTCTAAGAAATACTAATTAAATATCATTAATGTTTCATTAACCATTTATATGCTAGATGTTTTTTTGATCCGTAAACTTTTCCCTGTACAATAATGGAATGGTAAAGTATTGCTCGAAAAAAAAAAAACAACAAACAAAAAGCTAAGTAAAACAATAGTAAAATTTATCTAACATCCATGTTTTATTTACCTATAGGCGATAAGGGGTGGTGCATCTGATTTAAAGGGCCGAAGAATTCTTTAATATTGATTGTAGTACACATGTTCAATTTTGCTGTAAAATCTCTGAAATAAAAAAATATGGCTTACCGTATTCGTTTTTGAGAAAAAAAAAATATAAACATTAATTTTCTGCTCAAAATTTTACATTATTTACCACGCAACTTTATGGGAAAATGTGTGATGCCACCGATACTAAAGTGCCCCAAAAAGAAAACAAATGGGGGCAGATCATTTTTCTGATTTTCAATATGTTAGGTCTAGTGCATTTACTGAAAATACTGTAATAAATACAAACAAAAAATCCTTTAAAAAGGAGAAAGGGCGTTGCAAATATCAATTTCCAATTGAAAGGTGCCATGACATGTTTATACTTGGTTTAAACTTATAGAGCATAAGCAGTTGTTTATTTTCCAAATAAACACCTCATGATCTTCGGAGGGCGGTGAACTAACTTTTTGCGAGCACCTCAAGTGCTATCTTTGTTTCTGAATGTACCACGAGCTCTTTCTCCCCTCTTCTGCCAAGATAAGGGTAGCTATTGAAAGTGCCAGACTGATCACAATCATACCAATTCAGAATTTTTCGGCAATATTGTGTTTTTACGTGTTAAAAACCAATGACGATTTGTCTAAATTTGGGATTGGTTCTTGGTACACCCTCCCCTGTCGCCAGAGAGTACAGTGGCCCTCTATAGATTCAGGCGTTTTTGTGTTACCGTCGTGTTTTAGTGTGTGCCGCTCACGACGGTAAGCAAGTGTGATAAGTGATTGCTTTGTATTTCTAGTCTTTTTAACATTAATTACCTTTTTGTCACTGTACGTTCAAGTTTTCACTAGGCCTATCTTATTGAGTACAAATCCATATGACGTAAATTGCACATCATTTCATAAGCTATCACACTTGTAGATTTTAGAGGATATCGGCACGAATATTTTCTGCAATACTGATATTTCAAAATTAGGTAAAATTTCCGTCTGAACTAGAGACGCTGCGTCCCGTTATTTTTACGCCTATATGTCAACTAGCAAAACCAAACAAAATGGGTGCATAACGTGAAGACGCTAATTAATATCAATTACCAAGGGCAACTTTCTTAGGACAAGTCCAGCAAATCAGATTTAAAGAAAGCGTTACAAATTCGCGTAAACGCAGAGGGGAAAATCGCTCTAGATTATTAAACGCTAGTCGCAAACGAATGCACGCTTACTCTTTAGAAACCAAGTCATAATGCCAACACCTTTAATTGGATATAACATTACTTAAACCCGAAACGACTACTAGTTAAAATTTTAAGAGTATCATGTTAGAGAAAATTCACAAACCAAATGCCCTCTTTTTGGTGAAAATTGACACTCATGAAAATCAATGTTTCGTCCCTAATTTCAAGGTCGCACTACATTTTTCAATTTTCTCTCTTTGTTGCTGATATTTTAGAGGAGGCTTGATATTTGATGAATTTTATTGAAATCGTCATATGAGAAACTCGGGTTTTAGGTAGGACCTAGGGACCACCCCCCCCCCCACCTTTACCACCAACGGGCATTCCGGAAGCCCATGACCACCTAAGTGTTAATCTGCTTTTTATTGTAATCTTTGCCAAGTTGTAATCTTGCTTCAAGATAGCATGACAACTTACTAAAAACTGGAAATATGAAGTCGCGCAAAACTCCTCTTCTCATGCATAACAGTGGGCACAAAATCATTTTTGTGTATCACTAAATCACTAAATTGATTATATCTCTGATTTCCAAAAGCAAATAAGATCAAACACTACTGGAAACCCAGTCTTTGTTCTTTAATGGCATGCCAAGTAGAATGATTATTTTGAAATTCATATTTAACAATACTAGCACATTTTTAAAGCACCCCGATATTCAAAATTAGACATTTTTGCACAGTGCTTGTTTGGTAATGGCTATTTAATATAACCCATGGACTTAATTTAACCTCGTCTACCTGGGCCAATTTTTGTAACGTCCTATGAGTTTCATATGTTTAGGAAAGTCAGAAATTCTGAATATATGGTGGAAAATGTCGATTTCGCAATTTTAGCGACTGAAACACTTTATTATAGCACTAAAATGCTCTCATTATATATCACTCATCATTTCCCCTCAATTGATTCAAAAAATATTTTCTCAGCAGAAAATGAAAAGCCAATGCCAATGCCGTTTATTCTTATTATTATTATTATTATTATTTTGCTAATGCTAATGTTATTTTTTTTTAAATTCAAGTTAGTAAAAAAATAAGGCGATTAAAAAAGGTTAAAGAAGGCTCGTGGTGTTTTGAGAAAATGCATTAATGTCATTGCACAAAAAAGATACGTGACGTGGTCGAGTACCTTACATCAATAAATCCTGAGAACACTTCTGATTACAAGAAATAAAGTACTCACTAGATATGAACGAGACTACATTCTTAAAGCATAATGGCCAGGAACCATTTTGCTAATTAATGCCCATTATGATATACATCACAAAGTGGGTTATTGCATGATAGCATACTGATTGCGAGAAGTTGTGATAACTGAGGCTTTCAGATTACCTAATACCCAAGAGATTGGTGCCATACTATCTACATAAAATACCATCTGGGCCAATATTATAAACCAATATCACAATGTCGCTAAAATGGCTGGCAACTTGGATGCCAATGGCAGCCGATATGATACACATATACCACAAACGGACCAATCATCCTTAGGTGGTAGCATAGCAACCGGAGTAGTGCTTTGCCTGTTGAATCTGACTGCTCTTTCAGGCAGTGCAACTGTTTTAATAGCACTACTCGAAAGCGATACCTACAGACGACTACTAACATGTTTCTAGCATCATTGGCGTGTGCAGATTTAGAAGTAGCCACAGTGGTACTACCTTTCGCCATTTACTCGAGCTATTTCCGACAAACTGGAATTTGGTAAAACCGCTTGCTTCGTTTTCCACGCATTTGATGTCCATTCATGCACTGCGTCGACTTCTCAGTTTATGCGCTATTGCCAGTGAGCGTACTGGGCCATCGTATACCCTCTCAGCTTTCCACGTTAACTTACAAAAAAGATTGCGATATGATATCAGTAGTTTGGGTATTGCTCATTTCTGATTTCTTTTCCTTCATTGCTTTGTGGCACCTTTTAGATGCAAACACTGTGTTGAAACGTCTGGAGATTTCCGGGGGAATGATTTACTCCGTGACATCGTCCGTGTTTTCTCTTTTTATATTCCTGCTCTAATATTAAAAATGTATTGAAAATATAACGCACAGCGTCTGCGGAGATTCAGAAACTGAAAGCGCAACATTTCATTAACCACATCGACAAAAGGAATAATCATAGAACTGGGATACCGAAGACTGTGAACAATTGGAATAGACACGATCTTACAACCGGAAAAGTTGCATCAAAACATATTGAGAGAAACAAAGCTTCCTTTTTGTGGTTGGAACAGAGTCAGTGCACTCCTTTTGTGCTGGACCCCCCCCGACCCCCGTTTTGTTCATAATCAACATTCTAGGAACGTTGTGTCCAAAATGCATTTTGAACGCAGACTAACGTATCCAGTTCTGATATGGTTGGGATGGCAATAGCTGCTTAAATCCCTTTATTTATGGTGTCACCAGTAAAGAATTTCAACGCGCTTTTCGTGATCTATACTGCTGAATGATATTTTCCTACAATGCAATTTCTGATTGTATTTAATTAAATCACAAACACCTGCACATTTATTTCAAGAATTAACATCACAAGATTAATAATTTCTAGTCAAGCTAAGTTGGCACTAGCTTTAACTGGATTATAACTGGGCATATCCTGGAAGAGATGTCGGTGAATCAAAAAAAATGAAAGAGAACCCCGATTGTGTCCGCCATTTTCGATTTTAAAGTACATATCTCGCTGGTCGGGAAAAAACCTCATAAAATAATTCCCCCCCAGAGGTCAAATGCCAAAACCAACTGTAAAAAGTGGGCCCCATTGCTAAAAACCCAAATGTGCCATTTTGGTCACATCGGGTTCTAGTGCGAATTTCAAGCCAAATATGATAGTTTTTTAAAAAAAAAAACATCATATTCCAATGTATTTCAGATTCGAGAGCAAATAACTATCTAAATATATTTTGAAAGGATTTTTTTTCTTGTGCAAGGCAATTCCAGCAAATTATTCGGTTTTTGATGTCGAAAAATGGTACATATGAGATTTTGTCATGTTACCGTTTTTACTACACGTGAGGTTTGCTTTTAAAGGTCAATGCACCCTATGAGGTTTTACCCGCCCAGCGACGATATAATGAACCCTATCGACACGGCCAATTCTGTATACGGGTATAGGCACATAATCATGGCTTTTAGAGATTTGATGTCACAATTGCTTGGCAGGTCTTTGGAAGGCCATCTAAAAAGAATATCAGCAAAGACTAGGAGTGTTTTACTAATTAGATGCCTTTTTTCATGCTGATTCGAATATGTATTGCAAATTAATAATTTTGAAAAAACAAAATATTTGTAACAGAAAAAAATTTGACAAATTTTGATCGTCCAGCGATTGGAGTCGATTGCCGTGTTCGAAGGATTAACATTTTGGTAGCAATCTGAAGCTTGGTTCGCTTATTTGCTGCAACTTCATTCATATAGGTTAGAAACGAGCCACACTCGTTTTGATAAGTATTCAGTTTTGCGCTCTCCACGGATGCACATTGAAATGAATGGCGTCAGCAAAGCAATCGGTGTCCAGAAGACCGTAGACTTGAAAAACAAGTGTTTCAAAAACTTAACCATTATCACTGGCTTTTACACCGTTAAGATCACTTTATTTGACATAAACCAGACATACCATTAATCATCATTTTAAGAATCATTTGCTTACTGGTCGAGTTGTTTTCGACTCGCACTAGCTTGATACACAGTCTTTCATATCTGTGGAGACTTTGCACTTTTTTGACACCATAGATATACTGATTTACAGGATCCTTTGTTTTTTTGCTTATAGTTTTTTTAAATGTACAACTGTATTAAAGAACACGGGGACATTTCTAGGGTAACACGCCCCCAATTTTTTCGAATATTGTTTTTCATATTGGCATTCTTACCAATGTATCACATCACACCGAAGTGAATAAGCCGAATACGCCGTCGTTTATGTATAAGATTATTAAGATGATGATTTTAGTATTTTCTGTCGTGCCGACAGAAATCAAAGCATGCTTTTTATGGAGACCTTACGATATGCGGCAATGTTTAAATCATTTTTGTTCTTTTTACTCGTTTGGTGTGCTAAACCAACAAACACTCTAGGTAGGTGTTCTTCCCACTTAAGTAGCAATGGCGGATCCAGGATTTGAAAAATGTCAAAATTACCGGGGGGCTTAAAGGCTAACTGGTCCAAATAGCTCAAAATGGGCGATTTGACAAAGAATTTGCAAATTAACCGGGGCGCGCGCCCCTCGCCCCCTCCCTGGATCCGCGCCTGAGTAGTACCGTGACTTTGGAATGATTTACTCTTCGTTAAGGCATATTTGAATTAAACTCTTGTAATTCTGACTTGGACTTGTGAGGCCCTCCCGTACTAATTTCTTGAACTCAACTATGTGTGAGGGGTAACCATCTGCTATCATTTTTGGTTGTCATACGACCCTTCACATGTGGTCTACATTTCGTGCAAAATTCCATGGGCCTTTGGTTACTAATGGGAGTGAAAACTTTTTAACTACTTCATAATCGCAGCACTGATCAAGTGATAGGGCCGAGTCGATCCAGGGCCGTAGCAGGGGTGCGACGCACCCCCCCCGCCCCAAATGAAAAGTTTCCGCTTAATCATTTGAAGGTCCGCTTTGCCATGATGAAGTCCGTTTTGTCAATTAAATTGGTCTTTGCCTAAATTATGTTGTTTTAATTTAAGGGTTTTGTGGTCAAGGTATAGAAATGACGAAGCACAGCTGTTATTTACCATGTTACCTACCCCCCCCCCCCCCCACCCCCCACCCCTCTTCAGAATTTTGGCGACGACCGTGAAACATTTTGGGGTCAAACCCGGCGAGCGCAGCGAGCCGAAAAAAAATTGGTTTTGTTGGTTTACGCAAAGGAAAGGGTCCGTTCTGGCATATCCGCACCCCCCCCCCCCCCCCCCACACACATAAATTCCTGGCTATGGGCCTGAGTAGATCTCCACCAGCTTTCCCCATAAACACAGTCTGAAGCAATGTTGCTCTTTTGACCACTTTATACTTTCCGTGTCCCGAAATGTCGGAACCAATTTGATATTCCTGGTGGCATCAAAACCTGATTGTGAGGAGGAGCCTTATGTGCCTTTTTCTCAATTTTCTTGTTCTACATTTGGCTTCAATTTCTGTCATTCTTTCCTCCATTTGTAATCTGTCTTGTTTTTCTTTTTGCTCCATTTTTAATCTGTCGTCTTTTTCTTTATGTTCCATTTGTAATTTGGCTTCTACACTGTTAAAAATGATCTTAAAATAACGGCGTTTTGACTGTTAGCCGGGACTCATAACGTGCAAATAACTGTAAAAAGGGACTCGAAACGTGCGAATGACTGTAAAAAACGTGGTTTTAACTGTTGTGAGTCCCAGCTGCCAGTCAAATCGCTGTTATTTTAATGAACATTTTTAACAGTGTAGTTGTTGTTATTTTAGTGTCTTTTCTAATTCAAGTTTTTCCTTCTCTAAAGCCAATTTGTCTTGTCTTTCCTTTTCTTCCTTTTCTAACGTTTGCTGTTCTAAAGGCAACATATCTTGTCTTTCCTTTTCTTCCTGGGCTAACTTTTGCTGAACTAAAGCCAACTTAGCCGTTTCTATTTGCATATGCATTTCAAATTACTGTCTGACCCACTCTGAATTTCAACTATGTTTTCCAAACATCCCCCATCTAGCAAATCTTTAACAAGATGTGTTATAAGTTGTTGGGTCATTTGGAGCAATTCCGTGACCGTGGAGAGCAGAGCATCATTTCTCAGTGGATTTGTCTTCTATGAAGGTTAATGAACAAATTTAGCGGGGGTGCCCCTCGAGAAAGTGTGGGCGGAATCCAGGAGGGTGAAAAATTCATAACACAGTGGTCAAAAATGAAAAAAAAATGCTTGGATTGCTGTAAAAAGGTAACCAAAGTGTTCTCTTTTTTAAAAGGATTAAAAAGAGGTATAGTTTATACTACCTACAATGTATGGTTAGCGTATTTATAGTTATAAGACATAATTCGTCAAATTTCAGGCCTAAATGGCTTTCCAGCCTACTCCTCCATATGATTTGTGTGTTTGATGTTATTTGATGTATTGTTTTTTTATGGAAATAAAAGATTGAAAAGATTGATTGATACATATGTCAACGGTCATCATCAAAGGTTAAATCTTTAGTATTGCACCGATTTCTTTAAAATGGTATAAAATTGTTAACCTTTCCACAGGGAGTGCAGCAAAAGTAGTTGGCACTCTCATTGTATTTGTTTATCGAGATAAATGACAAACAAGGTCAACCTCATTGACCTCTATTGATCTCCGAATTTTAAAAATATGTTAGACGGTGCACAATGTTTTTGTTGCAATCTCTGAGGAAAGATGAACAATTTGAGCCCATTTTAAAAGAAATCGGAGCAATATTTAAGATTTAACCTTTCGTGATGACCTTTGACATTTGACGAATTTTGTGTTATATCTCCATAACCATAAGTTGTAAGTAGTACAAACCATACTTTTTTTTAATCCTTGTAACATGACGAACACTTTGGTTGCCCTTTTACAGCAATCCAAGCAAAGTTCATTTTTGACCCCTGCATTGTGAATTTCCCCCCTCCTGGATTCCGCCCACACTTTCACGAGGGGCACCCCCGCTAAATTTGTTCATTCGAGCCCCCAATTTTTGTTACGGTCAACTTCACCAAGGCCAAAAACCGCCTCTAAATTTCAGGTTCAAACTACTGATAACCTAGAACCAATTACACTGTAAACTGATTTAAATTAATTATATTCGGTCACATTAAACATGATTAGATGTTAATAATTATACTTTGTTGTAGTAGATCTTATTACCCAACTTCATCATAACTGTACAAATTATTAATTATTGATTAGATATCAATAATTAATAATTTGTACAGTTATGATAAAGTTATGGTTAATTAATGATCTACTACCTGGTGTGTGCCCCACTCGGTCTGCAACAAGATTGCTATAAAGGTGCAGAACTTACAAACATCCTGGGAATAGTGCAAGTAAAACTTCATTTCAAATAGTGGGACGTGTCCACGGACGACTTGTTCTTACTGAAGAAACCCAGCTCCTAACTTGACTCCCGATGCTCGGAGTTCGACTAAATATAAAGTCCACAAAGGCTGTAGCTTGTTTATCCTGGGATAACTCAGAGGCCACGGTATACAAAACCGAAGACGGCTACGCAATCGGACGAAAACTGTTGGTGCTGAGACCACGAAGACACTTAATTTCCGCTATGGACAGAGTGTATACTAATACATTATGAACTTATGGGCCTATAGTCCCTCAAACAACTCCGACGGATCTAGCATTGTCTCTATGAGCATGATGAGTCAATATAGCACATTACATCATGAGGCTTGAGCTTTCTAGAATTTTCTCCATGTTTCCTATGCTTTCATGTATGGTTCCATGTAATCATAACACTTCCCCCGACTATACATGTAGTAGGGCGCCATCTATCGTCAAGTGATGCAGTTCCAGCACAATCCACTCAGTTGAGCAATCTTCTAGAACTTTCTCCGGCTTTTCCTTCTAACTGTTCCACACACACCATATATACAAACAACCACGTATACTTTATATTATGCTACTTAGATTAATTTTATGTGCTAATTTATAACTGGCAACTCACTGTTTAGCTGCAAATGTGAATAAATCATGCATTCGTGGGGTACTGTGAACAGTACATTGGTACTCTGGCGTTGTGATTATGGGCTATGAACACCAGTGTGGAATGCCAACTTTTCAAAGATGAAAACTTCACAATCCCTTGGGCCTACGGGTGGAAACCCCCCCCCTTGGTCTCTATAATTGTTAAATTTTTCAATTTTTTTTTCATAGAAAGCAAAGCATATGCATATCAAAATAAGGGACATTCTTCTCCTGTAGCTTTGATAGATTCCCATGTTAGCATTCATGCATGACTGATACATTCACTGAACACTGGCAAGGTTTCTGAATGAAAATGGCAAGAAATGGGCATTTCAGTCATTTCTCATTTGAAGCAATGAAATCCGTCTGGGAGTCAAAAGTTAATACAAAAGGCAATAATTATGGGACACTGTGGTTAATGTTTTTTTTCATATAATGCATGAAACGTTGATGAACAAATGACTCTTGTTTTCAAACCATAGCAATCTCAGAACTATCCCTCACGGGATTCATCTAGTGTTTTAACACACTTAATGCAATGGCTAACATTTTTTTCAGTGTCAAAAATGCAGTGGTTGCATACATTCAGCACCTTGTTGGTCCTCCACGTCCAATTGCAGGCACATCGCCGTCCCATCTTGTACAAGCTTATCCGTCAGTGCTCTAAAGGATTTCATGTTCTGGGAGGCACACTGACTGGTCGTGGCTCCATAACGGTGTGCTTGTCTGTTTTCGGCTGTCCAGGAAAATCGCCTGTGTTAGCCTTTCGCCAATGGTTTCGGTGCATAAAGAGGACCTTGCGCCATTGTTTTGTCCCCTTGTCATCTTTCACATTGTATATGGCCCCCTTAACAGATTGCTTGCTGTGTTAGGTACAAGTGGATTTTCTTTGCAGTTTTTCTGGACCATATGCCGACATCTATGGCAGCATAAGCCATAACGTATTGTGCAAAACGCGTTTGGCGAGAAACGTGATGTCAACGCGTTTCGACTTTTCGGCAACGCGTTGAAGACATTTCATCACGCGTTGCGGGTGTCGTCCAATCAGAAATCATGAATTTCTATGCTATTTCAAAAATAGCACACAACGCGTTGCTAGAATACTTTGCAACGCGTTGCAAAAAGCCTCACCCGCGGTTGCGAGCTTCAAGCATCGCGTTGCAAGCTTCGCAACGCGTTGCTAAGGTCTTAACAACCCTAGGGACATAACGTATTGCGCAACTCGTTTTAGAAAGTCACAACGGACGTTGCGACAAGTTTCGCGGCAACGCGTGCGACATTTCGCAAACGCGTTTTCGACATTTCAGCAAAACGCGTTGCGTGTCGGCAATCAAATCATGAATTCTGTGAAGGTAGTTCAAAAATATAAATCTTCACCCGACGGTCTTTGCGACCATTCACAACGCGTTGCAAACCTTCACAACGCGTTGCAAACCTTCACCCGCGTTGCGGCAATACGTTATGACCCTTATTGCCTTTCCAACGCGTTGTGACAAGTTTGCAACGCGTTGTAAGCTCGCAACGCGTTGTATGGCTTGCAACGCGTTGTGAAAGCCATAAGGGTCTAACGTATTGCCGCAACGCTTGTGATCTATTTTTTGAATACTCACAGAACTTTCATATTTTTATTGGCCGACGCCGCAACGCGTTGCCGAAATGTCGCCAACGCGTTGCTACTCTCACACGCGTTGCGGCCATACGTTATGACCCTTATGGCTTGCGGACCTTCGCAACGCGTTGTAAAGCTCACAACGCTTTGGTGAATCCCTTCACAAAGCGTTGCGAAGGTTTGTAACGCGTTGTGAGTTTCCACAACGCGTTGCTATTACTTTGCAACGCGTTGTGTCTATTTTTTTTTTGAATACGTCACAGAACTTCATGATTTTGATTGGGCCGACCCCGCAACGAGTTGCTGAAATGTCGCACGCGTTGCCGAAATGTCGGCAACGCGTTGCTACGTTTCTCGCAACGCGTTGCGGCAATACGTGATGGCCTTTATGGCTTGCCATAGAACGTCAGTGGAGATATTTCCTTACCGTTTCATCTGAGAAGCGACGGGTACCTTGACCTCGAAACGCGTATATGTGGGACTGAATAACTGGTGCGGTTACAGTTCGTTCCTAACTTAGAGCTGATACAACCGTCTTCAGCTGAGGTTGTAACTTTGGGTCGTCAAGTTCTCGGGCGATCCTTAACTTCTCCGGTCTCGATCGGGTGTGTAGAGATTGACTTTTTGCTTGGTGGAGACGTGAAAAACACGACAACATAACGAAAGGAGCGTCCAGCCTTGACACACCCTATGGCTCTCGCACGATCCTACTCCGAAAGCTGCCCATGTTATGCATGTTGGTCACACATTTTGTTTCAACAGTCCTAATGTTTCCCACTTCATCGCACACCCTGTGTCCAATGTGGATGAAAGTAATCAAGGTTGGTATTCCAATTCACGCTTTGATACTGGAACCTCCATTTCTCAGAATTTCATTCATGGCAATTTGTCGTTGCAAACCCATAGAAGCTTATAGATTAACCATCCATGCATGTATGTCTCTCAATTCCACTCACGGTGACAGATGGCTAAAAGAATAACATCTTTTATTTTTTGTACAAAAAAACAATATTTCCTTTTTTTAATATAAATATGGAAATAATTTGAATGTGTCCTAGGAACTTATTTTAGCAGAATTTATATTTATTTAGCATCTAGATTGCCTAAAGGTGGTGAAAAATATGTATGTTTTGTTCCCTATGCAATACAACGTATCTTAGTCTCAATAACGGTGTTTTAACGAGACACTGGCCCATTTGAAAATAGACGCCCCAAGATTTTTCAAACTTGATTTTTTATGAAATGATTACACTTAGGCTAAGTGCCCAAGCTAAAAAACAAAAGGGTGTTCGCATATTTCAATCCTCAGCAACTCCAATATAGGTTTTGAACCAAAATAATTCACTTATAGTTCCTCTAGTAAGCCATTGTAAAATAAGTCATAAGTGCAAATAGTAGGCAACCTTAACCCCTCTTGTATTTTTCTCAAGAAAAACTGGGTTCAAAATCACACTTGGTGTTTCCATAGACTTACACAATTAAGGCATTACGTCACGACAAAATTAAAATTGATGCTATCAACATAGTAAAACGGTTATTTGATTTACGTCTGTATTTGAATTATTCATTAAGTTGCCTCCTAAGGTATATATCTAAGCAATAAATCCAAGATTTAATTATCTGTGAATTTTTTTAATTAGTAAATATCTGATTTTTTTTCACTTCCGTTAGTGCACAAGGGGTGGGGTTCCATAGGGCCAACCTAATTTCTTCATGAAGCCGTGGGCGATTGATTTTTGTTTGTATGCATGAGAAGCGTATTCCATAAATCATACATTACAAAACGTCTAAAAATGTGATTGCGATAAACCGCGAAAATCGCAAAAAATCAAATGATTGTGTACGATGGGGACCCCCCCCGCGCTCCAACACCCTTGGCATCGTTCATTTTAAACAATCCTTGTCCTTATGGAGTATACAAAACGATGTCATAATAATACTCCGCCGTGACCTTCCGTTCAGCAGACGACGATATACGTTTAAACAAAAGTAAAAAAACAAACACACGGGACCGTCATTCATCAGTTTTTCCCACGGCATTCACCCTGTTTGAACCTGATCTGTGACGATATACGAGTCTAATTAATTCATGTAGATATCACATTTACAATTTAGCCTACCATAACCGGCTGATCTTTGACCTCTTATTGACGTCTCTATTCTGTTTTTTTGAGTATGTTATTGTAAGGGTAAAATGTATCTCTATTCCAATGGCCTTAGAACTATCATTTGATAGCAATTTGAAAAAAGTTATGATATTTGTTGAAAGATGTGTCAGTGCTCGCTTTAAAAGAAACATCCTTTTGTCTATATGTGAATTTTATGAGGTAAAGAGTGTTGGAAATGCGTTCAACCTACAATTTGACGAATTCCATGTTTTTGGTATTACTTATCATGTTAAATTGATGCAAAAAAAAACAAGTTATGTCTCAGAAGAAATGTTGAAAAAATCGGCAAATTGCGAAATGCGTTTTTTTTTTTTCTTTTTTTTAGAAAAGTTTTTTAAAAAAAGCAAGTTTTACTTGCTGCATTTTTAGTAATGGCATTTGTTGGTTGTCCCCCCTTTTTTCCTTCCCAAAAATTTTCATTTTTTGCAGATTTTTTTTAACAACCAAAAAAATAAATAAAGTGAGTAAAATACCTAAAAAAAAAAAAGGCAATCAAAAAGAAAAAACCAATTTAAACAGAATCCGAAGTCCGAATCTTCTGATACAAACTTGTTTTGTTTTTTTTTTCTTGGCCTTCATCCAATGCCTCGGGAAAAAAAATCAACATTAAAAGTCCATCCTATTAAGACATTTTAAGTTAAAGCTGACATCCGGTTTCGAGTTAGCATTTTTGTGGCGATATTATAAAAATATCATTTAGAACTAAAGATTGTCACCTAAAAATCCGATTCCATCTCTAACTTTGAAATTAAACCAGTTTAGCGACCCTCCTTTGGGGATCGAGATGACTATTTTGAATTATTTTACAAAAATATTTCGAAATCCTGATTTTGGCCTTTAACATGTTTTTAAATTGGACCCAATTGACACGCATGCCGTCAAAACAAATTTGGTCCATAAAAAATAATGTGATACTTCAAAACTTGATCATCTAATATGTGTGTACATTGACAATGTTTCATAACACATTATGTAAAAAAGAGGTACATTATCAAAATAAAGCATAGAAAATGTAATGATGAGATTACCCAAAAATCCAATAAATTTGCTCACAGTAATCGCACGCATCCTACGAAAACTTTTTTAATTTATCTCTTTTTTTTCCCAATTGAACAATTCACTGCTAACAAAACAATACATTAGGTCTAAGTACCCTGTCTTTGCTACCAAAGACAACAGCTCCATACTTGTCCTAAAAATAAATGGACTTTTATCTATCAAGACAAATTTAAGCTATCCTCTTGTTCCTCCTTTAACCAGCTTTGGGATAACTAAACAGGAGATTACGTAACTGTATCACCCCTCACTAATCATAAAAACATACACATAAACGTATTATATTTTTCAACTGATCTTCTCATTAATAGGTCTTCAGATACCATTTCCTGTACTTCTTTTAAGATACAAGGCGGCCTATTAAGAAATCAAAAGTTATTATCTTAATATTTTCAGTGATAAACCATCAAATGCATTCCTTTCAAAAAGACCATAATGACAAACTTGTATTGGACACTTGAATATTTAGTCATTTCAGTTTCTTAATTTTTCACTTAAAAGTGGACCAAATTGACAGGCATCGGCCGTCCCGCAAAGCCATTTGGTCGATTAAAAAATAGTGATTTTACAAAGATTTGTCGTCTAAATATATGTGTTACATTGACAAAGTTACATGTTTTTGCAGGCCTGACCAATAACCAAAAAAAGTACATTATAAAAATAAGCATAACAAAAATTGTAGCTGATCGAGATTACCCAAAAGATAATGCATTGGTGACACGGTACAAACGGGTACTCTAAGGGTGCGTCTCCTGCGATACTTTAATTAATCAAGTTATCGTCAATCAGAGACCTATCTTGAGATACGCTGTATGTCTTTTTCGCTAGCCAGGGGCATCCCTGAATTGTGGCAAGGGGGACTTGGCCTGGAAAAGGACGAAGTCTACTGGACGTACACATGTCGCGGTGTGCAGAAGACACCAAGCGAGAACACTTAGCTGATCAGGAATGCCTGAAATTTTGTCTCAATTAAAGTCATAATGCGTGGGATTTTTCTATTTCATAAGACAAAAAATTTACTCTATCTTTTGTTCCTCTTTAACACCGTAAAGCCCTTATGATACTGAAGAGAGATTGCGTAACTCTATCACCTGCCTCACTCCTCATAATCATCACTTCAATTAATTAATATTGAACTGGAATCGAAATCGTTTTGACAATTTCCTCTACTAATGAACAATTGTTAAATAATAATACTCTATATTGTTGGGTAATATTTATATCTTGAAAAATGTTCGTCCGCTCGGAAACGTTGCTTGGTAAAGTGGGTCTACTATTTTCGACAGATGGTCGAGACGCTTCTGTTTTAGTTTAATGCTGGGGCTAACTCTACCTTTACTGGGAAACCAAAATTCATTCTCAAACTTGCCTCTAAACACATCAAGAACTAAGTAATAAACTTTTTGAGGACTAGTTTTGCAGATAAATGTCTTCGAATTCGGCTACTTTTAACAAAAATCTTGTTTTTTATGTTTTTTGGTTTTTTTAATATTTTCTTAGCTCAATTTTTTAGAAATTTCTGTGTTATATACATAGAAATGGGTAAAACATCATGACGAAGTTTACTAAGCAATAGACACATATATGAAACTAACATGCACTATAAAAAATGTAGTTTGAATATGGGGCTTCATATTAGAGTCATCCCAGCCCAGAAGGTTTGTTAGACGAACGAGATACCAATATCTGAACACGGGAAAAATTCATAGAAAATATAACTTTTGCAAAATGAATCTGCCGGCCCGTTTTGCGTGTAGCCCCAGAGAGGGATAAAGTTACTATGGGGGTCAAATGTTTGAACTGCTCTAATCTAATATAATAAGCTCAATTATTCCGTAGGTACGCAGGAGTAAAAAAGTCAATTGGGTCAACGTTCGTGTGGTGCTTTCCTTTCCAAGATATTTGGGAAAATCGGCTAAAGGGTCATTTGTTTATTTCCCAAGAAAGGGTCCCCCGTGTCAATACCCAGATTTTGTTTTGTAAAAATATTTTTATGTTACTTATACTGAATCCAAATATGAAATGCGTTTGCACTCTCGGCATCTCCTTGTTGTTATAATGGAAGGTACACAATTCCCTGTAGGACCTCTATGGGGACGGGGCACATTATAGCTCTCCCTATGAAGGTAACCAACCCTTGCAAAAATAAAAAGCTTATTTTGATCAGTATCATTAATATTTTTTTTAAATATTTTTACAAAGAAATCTTGTATTACATTGTGACTTTCTTGAATAACCAATGACCCTTAGCCTATTTTCCCAAAATCTTGGAAAGGAAGCACCACACACATGTGACCCAATTGACTTTATTTACTCCTGGTAACCTAAGGCATAATTTGAGCTATATTTCATTAGATTTAGAGCAGTTGAAATATTTGACCCCCATATATTACCCCTCTCCTGGGGCTACACGTAACCAACAGTTCTCCGGCAGACTTTCATCTTTGCAAAGTTATATTTTTTCTCGGATTTTCCGCGTATTCAGCTTATTGGTAGCCTCGTTCATCTAACCAAAACCTTCTGGGCTGACGTCTATATCCATCATGTTAGTAATTGAGTCCAAGATTTCAATGTGGATCAGCAGCAGCGCAAAACGGACTACTTCATTCCTTCAAAATAAGGCAACTTGACCATGTTACCTAACTAGCCGATAAAAATGAATCTCCATAGACGTATTCAATAGCCAGCCATGTTGGTGGACAAGATAGACTCCTTCCAGTACTACAATACATTCACATGCCAATGATCCCTGTGCAATCGCTAACAATGGATCGCATTGACAGCTTAATGTAATTGTAGTCCTGGAATATTTGCATCTTGTCCACCAACATGTCGGGTGGCTGACGTCATTATGAATACGGCCCTATATCGTATTAAAGCGAGTAAAATTACGTTTTTCCGAATATATCACTCTCAATAACGGTGAATTAAAAGGAAAATGTCCTTTGTCTACTTTGTAATGTAAAAAATAAAGGAAAGAGGGGTTGGAAGTTCCTTCAGCTTACCATTGACGATTTTCGTATTTTGGTATTCCTCTGTGAAATATCTTATTGTGTTATCATGTATTTATCTTGCCTCGAAAAACAACAACTTACACTTACACAGAGTTTCATTGATTTTAATGTTTTTACCATGGTAGTTCTAGTACTATTATATTAAATTTTTTAAAGGATGACTCAGAAATTTTCCGAATTACAATTTTTTTTGGAGTTATTAAAGTACATGAGGAATTCCAAAAGAAGCGCCCCCATTTTTTTCGAACCCGCCTATTTGGATGCTTTTCATTATTTAGATCACACCTGAAGTGAATAAGCCAACACGCCGTCTTTAGTAATAAGATGATGATTTAAGTACTTTCTGTCGTTCCACGACAGAAAGTCAAAGCACGGTTTCTATGGGACAATTACGATAGTCAGACAAGGTTTGCTGTTTCTTTTGACTGTTATGTTGTTATGTCCAAAAACCCTTCGGAACGTTCTTGGTAGGTCACTACAATCGATCATGTCAATTTTGAGAGCAATTTTGTACTATAAAAACTCTCCTCCTGTCACTTTAAAATAGTTATCTAGAACTTAAGATAGTTACCTAAAATCCTATTCATCTCTAACTTTGAAAGTACCATTTAGGTGGCTCTCTTTCGTTTCGGATGACTATTTTTAATTACTCTCAAACACATGTCGAATCTCTAAGTCGGCCTTTAACCCCTCGTCTCCCGAAGGGGTGGGTTCCCCCCTTCATGTTTTTTTTCCCCGTCCTGCTAAAACCCCCTTTATTGGTTGTATATTTAATTTAATTGTCAATTGACATTTTCTCTCCCTTTTCAATCCAAAAACCGCATCTCCGAGGTATAGGTAAGATACTAGGTGATTCCAAAGTGATGCATAGGGCCCCCCTTCGGGAGAGAAGTTCCAACATATCTAGCACGACGCAGGGCATCACATACACTTTATTTGGGTACCAATAGATAGCTATGGACATTCCTCTTTCCCATTTATACCAAAATCATACTATTTGCATAGCATTACGTCACAAGGACGTCATAAAGTTCGTATTTTAAGCAAAACTTCCAATTCCATAAACACGTGTTGAATAGAGGCAAATTGGATTTTTTCCCCAAAAAGGTTAGGAATGTTAGATTTTGCGGGTGGTTTTTGAACTCTATTGATAGGAATGACGATATTATATAATGAGAGCATTTAGTGCTATAATAGGTTTTGAGTCGCTAAAATACAAATTCAATTTTCCCTCCTATATCATATTTCGCGTTCTTTGCTCAACATATGACATCATAGTAACGTCATCATGGGGATGGTGTACTTATTTTGGTACCAATGGAAAGAAGAAACTCTAGCTATACTTTGGTACCAAATTTTACAGAATCAGATGTTCAGTAATAAAAATCGCAGGGGGTGGTAACCCCCTCCCCTTCGGGAGTTTGTTGCAAAAAATTACTCAGGTAGACGAGGGTGAAAGTGGACCAAATTGACACGCTTGCCGTCAAAAACAAATTTGGTCGCATAAAAGCGTTCCTTACAAAGATTGATGGTCTAAACATGTGTTAGATTGACATGTTTAACATACACAGATAAAAAAAGCAAGGTACATTATCAAAATTAAGCATAGGAAAATGTAATTGATGAGATTACCCAAAAGAATCCAATACATTTGCTCTAGAATAACCAATTAAAATAATCATTGCAAAATATAGCAAAATTATACCATCTTGTATTTTTCTCAGAAACTTCAAAATCACCTTGGTTTCCCATAGACTTACACAGTTAAGAGCACGGTCACGACAAAATTAAAATTGATGCTATCAGCATATAAAAAGGTTATTTGATTTAAGTATTATTTGAAATTATTAATTAATTGCCTCCTAAGGTATATATCTAAGCAAATAAATGCCCCAATAATTTAAGTACTTAATTTTTTTAATTAGTAAAATATCTTGATTTTTTTCACTTCCGTTAGTGCACAAGGGGGTGGGGGTTCCTAGGGACCCAACCTAATTATTCTAATGAAGCCGTGGGCGGATTTATTTTTTTTTGTATCAGAAGAGAAGCGTATTCATAAATCAGACAATTAGCAAAAACTCCTTGAAAAATGTGATTGCGTAACCGAGAAATCGCAAAAAAATCAAATGTTGGGTACTATGGACCCCCCCCCCCTTGGGCACTTTCAGTGTTAAGACCAAATCCGTGTCCTTATGGGTATACAAAACGATTTCATAATTAATATCGCCGGTGACATTACTTCAGCAGACGACGGATATGGCGTTTAACATAAGAAAACGCACGCCGTATGCATCTTTCCCACGGCATGCACCATGTTTGACTGATCTGTGACTGATGAGTACGAGTCTATGATATTCATGTAATATACACATTTAAAAGTTAGCCTACAAATTACCTGGCTGTCTTTAACCTCTTATTGACGTCTCTATCTGTTTTTTGAGTATGTTATTTGTATGTGTAAAAATGTATCTCTATTCCAATGGCCTAGACTATCATTTGAGAGCAAATTGAAGAAAGTTATATTTTGTGAAAATGTGTCAGTGCCGCTTTAAAAGGAAAACATCCTTTGTCTATTATGTAATGTATAAGGTAAAGAGGTGTTGGAAGTGCGTTCAACCTACAATTGACGATTTCCATGTTTTGGTATTATTAGGTCATGTTTTAGGCAAAAAAAAAAAAACAAGTTTGTCTCAGAAGAAATGTGAATCGCAAGGCGAAATGCGTTTTTTTTTTCTTTTTTTTTAGGAAACTGCAAAAATTCGAATGAGGTGGGGTTTTCTTTTTTTAATGCATTTTGGCACCCCTTTTTTCCAAAAATTTTCATTTTTTTCAGTTTTTTTTACAAAAAAAAAAAAATAAATAAAGTGTTTTTTTTTTTTTTTAAGTTTACTAAAAAAAAAAAAATGCAGTCAAAAACCAATTTTAACACAAATGCGCGCGAACTTCTGAGACAACTTGTTTTTTTCTTGCCTAATCATGCCTCGGAGAAAAAAAAAATAAACCATAGTAGGCCAGTACTATTATAGCCAATTTTAAGTTAAAGGCTGAACTCAGAGATTTCGAGTTATTCATTTTGTGGCGATTTTTGAAAATGTCATTTAGAACTAAGATGTCACCTAAAATCCGATTCAGCTCTAACTTTGAAATTAACCCATTTTAGGCGACCCTCTTTGGATCTAGATGACTATTTTTAATTATTTTACAAAAATATTTCGAATATCTGAGTTGGCCTTTAAATTGGACCAAATTGACACGCATGCGTCAAAAACAAATTTGCGTCCAAAACAACGGAATTGATACTACAAAGATTGATCCTCTAAATATGTGTAAATGAAATGTTTCCATAAAAACATTAGATAAAAAAAGAGGTACATTATCAAAATTAAGCATAGGAAAAATGAAGCTGATGAGATTACCCAAAAGAGCCAATAAATTTGCTCACAGGTAATCGAAACGCAATCATACGAAAACTTTTTTAAGTTATCTTCTTTTTTTTCCAAATTGACAAGTCAACTGCTAACTAAAAAAACATACATAGTCTAGTTACCCGGTCTTGCTACCAAAGACAACAGTCCAGTCGTGTCTAAAAAATTAAATGGAATTTTATCTATAAGGGACAAATTTAAGGTATCCTCTTGTTCATCTTTAAACACAAGGTTTGATTATACGAAACAGGAGATTACGTAACTGTATCACCCCTCACTAATCAATAAAAACATAAACATAAACGTAGTATTTATTTTTATCTGATCTTCTCATTAATAGGTCTTCAGATAACATTTCCTGTAATTGCTTTAAAGAGGAAAAGGACGGCCATATTAATGAATCAAAAGTTATTTATCCGTAATTTTCATGATAAAACCATCAATAATTCTGTTCATAAAAGATCCAGAATGACAAAAAATTGTTCTTGGACACTTTGAAATATTTAGATAATTTCAGTTCTTATTTTGTCAATTAAAAGTGGACCAAATTGACAGGCATGCCGTCAAAAGCCAATTTGGTCGATTAAAAAATAAGTGATATTTACAAAGATTGATCGTCTAAATATATGTGTTACATTGACAAAGTTACATGTTTCATGCCTGAACACAAGATACCAAAAAAGTACATTATAAAAATAAGCATAACAAAATGTAGCTGATGAGATTACCCAAAAGATAATGCATTTGCACACGTACACAGGTAATCTAAAACCGTCCTGCGATACTTTTTTCAAGTTCTCAAAATCAGAGAACCTTCTTTGTCTTTTCCTACCCAGGAATCAAATTGGCAATTGACTGAAAGTCTATATACACTGCCGTTGCAAAGACAAGACATTGCTGTGTCTGTTCTAAAAACAAATGGATATTTTCTATGTTCATAAGACAAGACAAATTTACTTCTATCCTTTTGTTCCTCTTTAAACACAGTAAAGCCTTATGATAACTGAACAGAAGATTGCGTAACTCTATCACCTGCCTCACTCCTTCATAATCATCAACTTAAATTAATTTAATTGAACTGGAATCTAAAATCGTTTTGACAATTTCCTCTACTAATGAAACAATTGATTAAATAATAATGACTCTATATTGTGGTGAATATTTATATCTTGAAAATCGTTTCGTCCGCTCGGAAACGTTGCTTGGTAAAGTGGGTCTACTATTTTCGACAGATGTTCGAGACGCTTCTGTTTTAGTTTAATGCTGGGGCTAACTCTACCTTTACTGGGAAACCAAAATTCATTCTCAAACTTGCCTCTAAACACATCAAGAACTAAGTAATAAACTTTTTGAGGACTAGTTTTGCAGATAAATGTCTTCGAATTCGGCTACTTTTAACAAAAATCTTGTTTTTTATGTTTTTTGGTTTTTTTAATATTTTCTTAGCTCAATTTTTTAGAAATTTCTGTGTTATATACATAGAAATGGGTAAAACATCATGACGAAGTTTACTAAGCAATAGACACATATATGAAACTAACATGCACTATAAAAATGTAGTTTGAATATGGGGCTTCATATTAGAGTCATCCCAGCCCAGAAGGTTTGTTAGACGAACGAGATACCAATATCTGAACACGGGAAAAATTCATAGAAAATATAACTTTTGCAAAATGAATCTGCCGGCCCGTTTTGCGTGTAGCCCCAGAGAGGGATAAAGTTACTATGGGGGTCAAATGTTTGAACTGCTCTAATCTAATATAATAAGCTCAATTATTCCGTAGGTACGCAGGAGTAAAAAAGTCAATTGGGTCAACGTTCGTGTGGTGCTTTCCTTTCCAAGATATTTGGGAAAATCGGCTAAAGGGTCATTTGTTTATTTCCCAAGAAAGGGTCCCCCGTGTCAATACCCAGATTTTGTTTTGTAAAAATATTTTTATGTTACTTATACTGAATCCAAATATGAAATGCGTTTGCACTCTCGGCATCTCCTTGTTGTTATAATGGAAGGTACACAATTCCCTGTAGGACCTCTATGGGGACGGGGCACATTATAGCTCTCCCTATGAAGGTAACCAACCCTTGCAAAAATAAAAAGCTTATTTTGATCAGTATCATTAATATTTTTTTTAAATATTTTTACAAAGAAATCTTGTATTACATTGTGACTTTCTTGAATAACCAATGACCCTTAGCCTATTTTCCCAAAATCTTGGAAAGGAAGCACCACACACATGTGACCCAATTGACTTTATTTACTCCTGGTAACCTAAGGCATAATTTGAGCTATATTTCATTAGATTTAGAGCAGTTGAAATATTTGACCCCCATATATTACCCCTCTCCTGGGGCTACACGTAACCAACAGTTCTCCGGCAGACTTTCATCTTTGCAAAGTTATATTTTTTCTCGGATTTTCCGCGTATTCAGCTTATTGGTAGCCTCGTTCATCTAACCAAAACCTTCTGGGCTGACGTCTATATCCATCATGTTAGTAATTGAGTCCAAGATTTCAATGTGGATCAGCAGCAGCGCAAAACGGACTACTTCATTCCTTCAAAATAAGGCAACTTGACCATGTTACCTAACTAGCCGATAAAAATGAATCTCCATAGACGTATTCAATAGCCAGCCATGTTGGTGGACAAGATAGACTCCTTCCAGTACTACAATACATTCACATGCCAATGATCCCTGTGCAATCGCTAACAATGGATCGCATTGACAGCTTAATGTAATTGTAGTCCTGGAATATTTGCATCTTGTCCACCAACATGTCGGGTGGCTGACGTCATTATGAATACGGCCCTATATCGTATTAAAGCGAGTAAAATTACGTTTTTCCGAATATATCACTCTCAATAACGGTGAATTAAAAGGAAAATGTCCTTTGTCTACTTTGTAATGTAAAAAATAAAGGAAAGAGGGGTTGGAAGTTCCTTCAGCTTACCATTGACGATTTTCGTATTTTGGTATTCCTCTGTGAAATATCTTATTGTGTTATCATGTATTTATCTTGCCTCGAAAAACAACAACTTACACTTACACAGAGTTTCATTGATTTTAATGTTTTTACCATGGTAGTTCTAGTACTATTATATTAAATTTTTTAAAGGATGACTCAGAAATTTTCCGAATTACAATTTTTTTTGGAGTTATTAAAGTACATGAGGAATTCCAAAAGAAGCGCCCCCATTTTTTTCGAACCCGCCTATTTGGATGCTTTTCATTATTTAGATCACACCTGAAGTGAATAAGCCAACACGCCGTCTTTAGTAATAAGATGATGATTTAAGTACTTTCTGTCGTTCCACGACAGAAAGTCAAAGCACGGTTTCTATGGGACAATTACGATAGTCAGACAAGGTTTGCTGTTTCTTTTGACTGTTATGTTGTTATGTCCAAAAACCCTTCGGAACGTTCTTGGTAGGTCACTACAATCGATCATGTCAATTTTGAGAGCAATTTTGTACTATAAAAACTCTCCTCCTGTCACTTTAAAATAGTTATCTAGAACTTAAGATAGTTACCTAAAATCCTATTCATCTCTAACTTTGAAAGTACCATTTAGGTGGCTCTCTTTCGTTTCGGATGACTATTTTTAATTACTCTCAAACACATGTCGAATCTCTAAGTCGGCCTTTAACCCCTCGTCTCCCGAAGGGGTGGGTTCCCCCCTTCATGTTTTTTTTCCCCGTCCTGCTAAAACCCCCTTTATTGGTTGTATATTTAATTTAATTGTCAATTGACATTTTCTCTCCCTTTTCAATCCAAAAACCGCATCTCCGAGGTATAGGTAAGATACTAGGTGATTCCAAAGTGATGCATAGGGCCCCCCTTCGGGAGAGAAGTTCCAACATATCTAGCACGACGCAGGGCATCACATACACTTTATTTGGGTACCAATAGATAGCTATGGACATTCCTCTTTCCCATTTATACCAAAATCATACTATTTGCATAGCATTACGTCACAAGGACGTCATAAAGTTCGTATTTTAAGCAAAACTTCCAATTCCATAAACACGTGTTGAATAGAGGCAAATTGGATTTTTTCCCCAAAAAGGTTAGGAATGTTAGATTTTGCGGGTGGTTTTTGAACTCTATTGATAGGAATGACGATATTATATAATGAGAGCATTTAGTGCTATAATAGGTTTTGAGTCGCTAAAATACAAATTCAATTTTCCCTCCTATATCATATTTCGCGTTCTTTGCTCAACATATGACATCATAGTAACGTCATCATGGGGATGGTGTACTTATTTTGGTACCAATGGAAAGAAGAAACTCTAGCTATACTTTGGTACCAAATTTTACAGAATCAGATGTTCAGTAATAAAAATCGCAGGGGGTGGTAACCCCCTCCCCTTCGGGAGTTTGTTGCAAAAAATTACTCAGGTAGACGAGGGTGAAAGTGGACCAAATTGACACGCTTGCCGTCAAAACAAATTTGGTCGCATAAAAGCGTTCCTTACAAAGATTGATGGTCTAAACATGTGTTAGATTGACATGTTTAACATACACAGATAAAAAAAGCAAGGTACATTATCAAAATTAAGCATAGGAAAATGTAATTGATGAGATTACCCAAAAGAATCCAATACATTTGCTCACAGGTAATCGAAACGGCATCATACGAAAATTTTTCAGTTTTCCAAAATAGATAACCTTCTATGTTTTTTCCTACTTAGGAAGCAATTTGACATTACTCCTAAAGAACCATCCCTATACGTCTATGTCATATTTTCGTTGCTTACCAAAGACTAGCAATATCGTGTCAAAAATAATGGACATTATATTCACTAAGACATGTAAGACAAATTTACAGTATCATTTTGTTCCTCTTAAACCATGCTTATGATAACTGAACAGGAGATTGCTTAACTCTATCACCCCCTGCTAATCATTAACCTTCGTCTACCTGAGCCACTTTTTTGTAACAAAACTCCGAAGGGGGGGGGGGGTGGTTACCACCCCCCTGTGATTTTCGTTTACTGAACATCCAATTCTGTGAATTTAGTACCAAAGGGTAGCTTAGAGTTTCATCTTTCCATTGGTACAACAATAAGTACCAACATCCCCATTATGACGTCACTATGACGTCATATGTTGAGGGAAAGTACGAAAATATTGAATCTAGGTGGAACATTGATATATATTTTGCAATTTTAGTGACTCAAAAACCTTATTATAGCCACTAAAATGCTTCATTCTCTAAAACTAGTCATTTTCCATCAGTATAGTCAAAAACGCTTTAAAATCGAATATTCCTACTTTTTTTGGCGAAAAATTGAATTTTCCCCTATTCCACACTGTGGTGTCTATGGAAATTGGGCAGTTTTGCTGACATGCGACTTTTATGACGTCATTGTGACATGTATGCTAGGGATGTTGGTACTCATTTTGGTAATCAATGAGAAGAGGAGGACCATAGCTACTATAGGGTACCAAAATCAAGTGTCCCTGTGATACTCCTGTGTCCTGCTTGGCATGTTGGTATTTCCCCACCTCCCCCCCCCCATCCATCACTTTGGGATCCCCCTGTATCCTACCTATACCCGGTGGATGTTGGTTTTTGCATTGAAAAGAGCGAAACATGTCATTGACAATTACCGATAATTTGGCACCTAAAAGGGGTTTTTTAGCAAGCCGTGGAAAAAACCCGAAGGGGGGGGGGGGGGTAAACCACCCCCCTTCGGTCAATACGAGGGTTAAAAAACATAAGTTATGTATATTTCATCTTACCTTCATATAGGTCTTTATGTAACATATCATGCACTTGCTCAAAGAACGATGCGGCCTTATTAATGGTAGAGCCAAAGTTTGTTTTTTGTTTTTGTTTTTGTTTTTGTTGAAGAGGTGGGCATAGAGTTTAGGGTGGCTTGCCTTGGCGCAAATTTACCAACAATTCCCAGGTGGGGTACTTGCTGGGATTATCGGGTAGTCATTCTGGGCTTGATCTGTATACCAGCTATGGATCAGGTACAGATTCCGCTCT
This sequence comes from Ophioderma brevispina, assembly GCA_023653785.1. Lineage (NCBI taxonomy): Eukaryota > Metazoa > Echinodermata > Ophiuroidea > Amphilepidida > Ophiodermatidae > Ophioderma > Ophioderma brevispina. Next base: position 26,860 of record JAMKCH010032839.1, read on the forward strand.
CCTCCCGCATGCCCATGGTTTCCTTCTGAATTTTTTTTTTTTTTTTGGGGTTTGGGCAAATGACTCATGAAAGCTTCCCGTCCTCGAGGGGGCGGTAAGCCGTCCGGTCCCGTGTAGCATAGAGGTCACAACTGTACATGTACTCGCAGCCAGTGTCGAAAAGCAGGTTCTAAAATTTCATATTTTACATGTTAGAGTTAATAAGTAACCCCTCCGTCACTCAGCTAAATACAATTGGATGGTTTTTTTAACAATATGGATAGATTCATTTATGAATCAAATATGAGCAAGTAATCTTTGAAGTTCGTTGGCAATTTTGGGGTAGTTGTTTGAGAGTTATCATACTTGTATAATCGATTGTACTCTCATATTACGAAACCGGTTGTGGGAGCACTGCAACTAGATGACTGTGATAATGTCGATCGGGATTCCCAGCTCATTACTCTTGGTAGTATGTTGGCATCCTCTACCTCTGTTCAGATTCGATTTGGTCGACGTCTGGGACCCCGGCTCGGCATGTGTCTTAATCATTGTTCTATGTCTGATATTGTGTCAGTCCTTAATGCCTTTTGCCTCGATATGCTGACCCAGAACTTAGTTTCTGGGTTCCACGCTGTCAGTCTGACTGCAGAATTTCAGAAATATCATTTTTTTTGTGTACTATAAAATAGTCAACTATAACTAAAGTTAGTAATCTACATTGCACCAATTCCGAAATTTTGAGATGAATCGGATTTTTCGTTTTTGACTGCATTAAACCTTTATGTGAGTTTACGTCCCCAAGGTCGTTGTATAACACAAATCCGGATCCGGAATTTTTATAACAAGTTGTGATTTTCTATATGAAGGAATTCGTTAAGACCTTTCATCATTATTTGCTAAATCCAGGAAATCAAAAATTATTAAAAATCGGATTTTTTGCATGTATGGACAGGTACAGGTTCCTAACATACCCTGCAATGATAAAGACCAGAAGCACCTAATAAGGACAGAATCGGAATTTTTTGTCAGTAACTGTCCTTTCGGACACTACTACAACACGTAATTGAATGGGGAATCGTATCATGGGCACATTGCCTTTCTTCCTTTTCTGATCAATTCTACCGCTGGAAAAGGTAACTTATGAGAATATCTACAACTTATCCTTCACTTTGAAGCCTAATCCTGCAATTTCAAATATTTTTTTCAAATCACTGATAGTCTTTAAGCTTAGGCAATTGCACACGTGATTATTATATGGACAGTCATTTATGTCATGCAAAAACACGATTTTTTTGAAAATGGAGGGCGCACTCCTCAGGAAATCTCAAGTTTGGCCTTTAACTCTCAAGCTTTTTGTTTACCAACCCCCCGAAAGCGCACATTCTATCACTGCCATATAGGACTGGGTGCCTGTCCCCCTGGCTTTTATAATCTGGTTTACTTTATGCGCATTTCCACCATTACATGCTTATTTTTGTATTTTATGGGTAATCTTTTGAAGTGTCAACCTTAGAACCTTATACAGTGCGTACATGTATGACACCTGTATTTATTTGATTGTTATTAAAACGCTTTTTGTGCCTTTTATTCCAGATGGCATTTTTTCACACCGGTGCTGAGCCCTGTTTTTGTGGTTGATCTTTTAGGAAACATGTCAATGCTGTGAAATGAGCTACTGTCCATTCAATTAGCTTAGACCCTCGGTTTTTAATAATATTAGAGAAGGTATTAGTGCCGGGAGAAAATCGTGAAAGAAAAGTTGGTATTCATCTAATTACCCAACAATATTTTGAAGGTGCGTGCTGAAAAGTATTTCTTCACACCCAATTCTATTCAATTTCTGCGATTTTTGGCCACCAATCGGCAAGGAATCGGAACCAACCGAATATTCGTAATGAGCAGTGATGAGCATAAACTTTTTCAGGGATGTTCCATTTATAAGATAGGTGTGTAAAACGTTGCATCGCTCTTTGACAGTAGAAAATATTGATCGATATCAACAATGCTTTTAATTTTATGTATAAATAGCGTCTATTTTATTCCGAATGTTTTATTTTGAATGTAGTCAATCATTGCCCTGATCAACTTTGGTATTTTTCATGGGATGTTTATAGATGATGTGTCATCAATGTTTACAAACGCAACTTAGCACGTGATCGAGGTGCGAAGGACATCACATACAGCTACAGCACTATTCAATGGGCTATTTATACTGATTGAGCGTGGAATTTAAAAGCACAAGCCCTACAGGTGCTCACGCATACCACTGGACCGCGCTTTCTTTCTTGCACGGCGGTGATGTCATATGGCACATCGTCTATACAAAATTTGTCGCTTCAAACTTTCAAAGAAATACAAATACAATACATTCTTTGTATTATGTCCTTTTAAGAGAAGATGACACAATATGAGCAGGTCACTGACCGACCATGGTCTTCTGGTCCGCCGATATTGATCGCAGTGGGTATCGCTACATCGATAGTCGCTTCCTACCTCGTATGTATAATACCAAAGACCACCTCACACGTCATTTGTTAATGGTACCAGACGATGGACAGATCATTTCCAACTTTGAGGGGAAAAGGGTCAAATTTCAATAGATTTGTAGGTAAAATTCCATCCATATGTTTTGAAATTTAAAAATCCTGTTGGGTAATTTCGTGAATACAAACTTTTCTTTCGCGATTTTTTTCCGATACCTCTACCTTCTCTAATATTAATTAAAAACCGAGGGGTCTAAGCTAATTGAATGGACAGTAGTTTTCCTGCCATGTGGGAATGCTTATAAAAATGTTACTGCATACTCGGTTCACTATAATTAGGTATAGACAATGCTATGCTGGCAAAACAGCACACTTTTCTACAATGTAGTACATGTATTCATTGCTAACTTGTATTGGTATATTGCATATGACCATGTTGAAGTTGTGAGTCTCTGTGGATGGAAGCCAAAAAATAAAATTAAAAAAAAAATATTTAGATAATTTCAATTCTTATTTGTCACTCAAAGTGGACCGAATTGACACGCATGCAGCCCAAACGAAAGGTCCATTAACCCTCGCCTACCTGAGCCATGTTTGTAACAATCACCCCCTGTGATTTTCGTTATTGAACATCCGATTCCTGTAAATTTGGTACCAAAGGATAGCTTAGAGTTTCTTCTTTCTATTGGTACCAAAATAAGTACCAACATCTCCATTATGACGTCACTATGACGTCATATATTGAGGAAAGTGCGAAAATACTGAATATAGGGTGGAAAATTGATATTTCGCAATTTAGCGACCCAAACACCTTATTATGGCACTAAAATGCTCTCATTATATAAAACTAGTCATTTCCCATCAAGTAGAGTCAAAGACCACATTGAAAATCTGATATTCCTTACCTTTTTGGCAAAAAAATTGAATTTTCCCTATTATGTGTGCCTATGGAAATTGGCAGTTTTGCTGACATGCAAACTTTATGACGTCATTATGACGTAATGCTAGGCATGTTGGTACTGTTGGTACCAAAAATCAAGTGTCTGTGATATTTCTGTGTTGTGCTAGGCATGTTGGTACTTCTCTCTGGTGTTGTGCTAGGCATGTTGGTACTTCTCTTCCTTCACTTTGGGATCACCCTGTATCTTACCTATAACCCCGGTGGTTGTTTATTTTTGGATAAAAAGGAGCGGAAAATGTGATTTAACAATTACATTAAATAATTTGGCACCACAAAGGCGGTAGACGAGGGTTAAAAAAGAAATGATCCTTACCAAGATTGATGGTCTAATATGTGTTAGATTGACAAAGTTACATGTTTCATGCATGAACACAAGATACAAAAAGCAAGGTACGTTGTCAAAATTAAGCAAAGCAAAATGTAGCTGATGAGATTACCCAGTGAAACGATCAAATAAATCTGCTCACATCTTTCTATTTGCTAAAACAAAACATCCATTAAGTCTATGTAAACTGTCTTTAACTTGCAAACAAAGACATTGCTGTATCTTGTCTTAAAATAAATGGACATTTTATCCATAAGACAAATTTACAGCTATCATTTTGTTCCTCTACAACACGTAATTGAATGGAGATTCCTTTCTTGAAATACTGCCGTTTTGTTCCTTTCGGCAATTCTTCAGTTGGAAACAGTAACATGATAATTCTATACATACCTATTTGTCACTTTTAAGCTATTCCTGCACATCAAATCAGTGATATGTTTTTGAGATGACTTTTGCCAGTCTAAATAATAACAATTTTGGTATTTAAACAAATTTTTAAGTTTGTGTGTGTGTGTGTGTGCAAAATGATAGGAGATTATAAGGTCAATGAATCCTAGTAATAAATTGTCATTTTTTATGAAATTGTCAGGATCGTTTCGGTCCCAGAACGCCATACACTATACTACTTGGGCTTATTTTGAAAATTCTTTAGAAATTCTTTAAGTGACAGAGTAGAATTTCTCAATTTGCTTATTCATTTATATAATTAATGTAATGTGGAAAGAGCTTTTGTTGGTCATAATTATCTTTGCCCTTGGGACTTTATGTCGTATCTAATCAGCCTTATAACCTTTGCCCACTCCTTTGCCTTCTTTATGCCTACGTACCTTGGGAGACTTTGTATGTTGCCAATACACGATGTCCTATAGATTTCCAGCATTTTAAACACTTGCAGCTGCTTAAACATGCTAAATTAATGTAAAAAATATACTAAATAGGATGTGTTAATTTAAAAAAATAAAGTCCTTGACTTATGAAAAGAATAGATAACCAAAACCAAAGTTGTGTTTCTTTCCTTCTTGGTAGGGGTAATCTAAAATTTAGGCTGAATTGTGTAATTTTAAAACAAATTCTGATGGTATTACAGTTTCCACCGAATGCAAAATACAACATTTTTTTTTATCGCACAACGCTATTTAAGTAGTTATGCACAATTGATTTTTTTATTTAATTATTTATTCGACATATTTATAGAGGGTAGTCAAGTTCAGTGAACGAAGCACTGCTTTCCACAAGGGCCTTCTCAGCAATATTAAATAAGCAACAAATAACATACAATAATTAAAAATTCAAATATATGCAGTTAAATTCATAAAATACAATTACACTTAGAAGATAAATTACATGTTAAAAATGTTACATACATCACAATTACTGTATGATACCTCTAAATAAAACTTAATATGGATTAACCTAAAATATTATCCAAGGGTGTAACCTATCTGATAAAAACGTAGCAATTACACAATTAAAGCAATGGATACATATAAATAAACACTAGATAGTGGAAGCAAAACATTGCTCAAAATTTAACATTAATTCAATAAATTTGGACAATCTAAGAATATGAAAAATAATAAGATTTAAAGTATAGGCAGAATTCATTATTTGATTCATTAATTGATTAAGACACGTGTGTTAAATGTGTGACCATTTCCAGTTGCGTTCCGATCAAATACTACGGGATTTGTAAATAGAGCCATGTTGTAGGCTTCTGTAAGTTCATTAAATAATAGTTCTCTTGATCACGTATACGACCCTGCTACACAAAAGTTAACATTGCCTGCTCGGAATGACTAGCGGTTAATAAAAGCAGTGGATACCGTCACTGTGATCAAGAACGTCGTACCAGGATGTCGAAAGCTAGAATCGTAAAGTCAACATATGGCTTTGTCTAGCATAATGTTTGAAATAGTGGATTTGGTTTTGTAATTATATACAAAGGGCCTTTTTATGCAACAGTCATGCAACTGCGCACAAGGCTATACGAGTACATACAGCTTGAAAACAGTGGGGGCGTCGTAACCAGGCTTTTTTCAGGCGGGGGGCAAAGGGGGCACATGTACGTTCGGGGGGCAAGCATATAGTAAATTTGTCAGTATAGTATATGCTATGTAAATCACTAATTTTAGGGGGGGCAAAGAGGGGTGCAAGATTGCCCGGGGGGGGGGCAGCTGCCCCCTGCCCCCTTGGTACGCCACTGGCTGAAAAGTGCCCATTTTGACAATTAGAAAACACGGTTGTAGTGTGTGACATATGAGGCTTACATCAAAGTTAACGCCGTAGCTGTAGCTTCAATGCCATTTGTTCTGTTTAATTTGCTTGTTTTAATCGCGGGACTGTTTTTAAGAACACACGAATGGTAACTAAAATTCATAACTGTGACAACTTTGGGAGATGATCCAATAATTAACCTTTGATCATTGGAATTTTGAACCAGATTGAATATTGCTTATAGTCGAAAATTCGCGTTGATAAGTTCGTCCCTTGGAGTTTTGGACCTATTCAATTAAGGCGGAGGAGGGAAAATGAAAGATTCAAATGCCAAGTGCCACACCGGATTATCTTGGAGGACACTCCGGTCATATAACTCCTCACATGCATAAATTACATATTCATTCTGTATGGAAACGCCACAATAAGTGTATTATGTCGTAACATTCCTCACAATAACATGTTTATTTTTTTCTTTTTTCAATTTTTAAATTTTCACCTCCAAAAGAATGGTACGGGGTCACAAATCAGAGATCGAGTTAATTGAAGACAATGTGACTTACGATATGAATGATCAGCTTATCACTATCTATCAGACCTTCAAGTTCCAATAAAATATTAATAGAGGCAACCGGGTCTGCGTTCGTGGAGACCTCCTAAAACTCTCGAATACAACAAAATGGCCATTCCAAAAGGACCCATAGGGAATGATGATGGGCTGCGGACTAATTCACGTTTCGCTACAACCACCCACCGTAGCTGGGGCCCATTTCAACCCCTCTGTGACTATACACTTGCCGTGGGATTGGAACAGGGATATAAGTATTCTCCGTGGGGTGTTTCAATAAGGTGCACCCTTCTTTATGACACCCTTTGAATTCGGAAACCTTAACGCGAATAAAACCGCATACACCGTGTGGTTTATTCGTAAAGGTTTCCGAATTCATAAGGGTGGCAGAAAGAAGGTGTCACCTTATGGAAACACCCTTTCTGCCGTATTATATCATATCCTTAATGTGTTTTTGTTGCGCATGAGTATTAGAGCCAATCAGATGGGCATAGTAAAAGGTTTTAAAAGGATTAGCACCGATAATGCAGGATAGAATCGAAAAATGTGGAAATGCTTTTTTTTAACTTCTAAATAAAGGGATAAGTGTGTACAGTGCCATTGTAACTGCTTTATGTAGAAACAAATCACCAAAAGTGGAAAAAAGTGTAAGCGTAGTTGAGAAAACTGTCATACCGTCTCCGCAAATAGCATACAGCGACGGCATCTCAAAAATTACACGAAACAGCTAAGAGTGGTTTACCCAGTACAGAATAAACAAAGAGATTCAGGAATCTTGTGTTTGAGGTATAACGATTATTGATCAAGTTGCACAAGCATACGCTTATTAAATTCTGGGATATTCAACGGGGACAGGCTTTTGGTTCTCAAGTCGGAATTATCCCAGCTAGCCCTTAAAACGTTTTTAGAACGTTTTAAAAAAACGTTACAATTTGGAAAGAAAAACGTTTAGAAATTTCGTTTTAAAACGGAATGTGTTGAGTTTTATGTCGTTTTTATTAACCGTTCTTAAAACGTTATAAAAAACGTATTAAACGTTAAAATCTTCACAATCATGTAGATGTGCAAAACGTTTCAAAAACGTTTATATAAAACATTCATTTGTACGTGTCGGGAGGGTTCTTTTTACGGTTTGCTACAAGTTTCAGTAAAACATTGAAAACCGTTTCTTATGTTAAAACAACCGCGATGCGGGTTGGTTGTTGTGACTGACGTTTTTGATGTTTATAAACGTTTTTTAAACGGTTGTTGTGGTGGTGGTTCCTTTTCACGGGTTTGCTTGACGTTTCAGTAAAAACATTTAAAAAAAAACGTTTTGCTAACGTTACAAAAGGTGGTATGTGGGTGATTGTGACGTGACGTTTCGAAAAACTTTATAAGAAACGTTTACACGATCGTAAGGTGTTTTCATAATTTTTTTAACCGTTTTAAATTTCACATTGCCTATTTAAAACCTTTGAACCATTCTTATCCAAAAAGAAGCGCTGGTTGTGTGGTTCTGCCCAATTAACACAAATACCTCAAGTACGTACTACTAAGTGCTCCAGACACGTCAAAAAATCACTGTTTAAAACGGTTTCATTGTGTGTGATACTGCAGTGGATACAATTTATATTCTTTCTTTCTTTTCTTCTTATAAGTCCATTTTTTCTTATTAGGTCCATTTCCAATTCTTACTAACGAGCTATTCTGTCGATTGATCCAGTCTTCAGGTTTTTTTCACACCAGATTTCCCTTATACTGTTGTCTTTTAATCGTTCGTCCATTTCATCTTCTGAAGCTTCATATTAGGGAACTTTTCTGGATCATCAACAAAATAAAAATACGCACAACGGAACGCGTAAAGGTTTACAGAATAAATAAATTATATAACTTTTGAGATCTTTGTATATACACATCAAATGAAGCAATCTGTCTCGCGCATATGAGTGCTTATATAGCTGTTTTTTTAGAACAACCCAGATTTACTGTGGACATCGTCACGAGTCTTCCAAACAGGCGATCGACCAATATTGGCGCAATTTGAGTTTTCTGCCGTAATGACAAATTATCACAAACTCTTTTCGTATACCAAAATATTGAGCAAAATAAACACCCATGAAAGTTGAAGTTAATTGAAGCGTAATTATTTAAAATCACAGATACAATATCATTCAAGACTTATTTTAATTTATGAAAATAAAAAGTATTATTTAAAACAGTGTTTTATGTGTCGATTGTTAGAATTAAAAGTGATTTTCGTCCCGAGGCCCTTGTAAACATTAATGCAAGTATAAAAAATCAAAGACTTAGTAGTAGTCTTAAGTTAAAACTTTCTTGTTATTGATGGAAAAATGGTGATCTTTGATTCCATTTACTCTGCAAAAAGTATGAAATATATCCCCCTCCAGAAAAAAAGAATTAAATCACAAATTCATCAACTTTCATTACGTAGAAAGAAAATAGAAAGAAATTAAATTTTGGATGGCCTTGACCTAAGCCCTTTTTTCGATTCCCGGGGGATGCAAATACACGTACAAACGTTCCTGGCTGTTCGACATAATTTTCTTTTATAAACTCTAAAAGATACTATTAAAATAGGCTTAGACAATGGGCCCGATTTGACTGGAATTTGAATATAAAGCAAAAGTGAAGTGTGTAGTTATGTGCAATTTTGGAGAATTTAATGAGTATCAACTTTATTGTACATTTGTAAATAAATTGTTTCAAGGGAAAAACAACGGATAATTCGTTGGGAAATAAATGTGCTAAAAAATGAACATTTTCAATGCAAACAATGACAAATTCATTTTCTAGGTTTTGCCTTCAAAATAAGTAATTTCATAATTCTCTAAATTTCAAACTTTGATTATCTCGCAATGTGACTTTTGGTCGATTGTCGTTTAGATTAGTGACGATATAACAGTACAGAGAGTATGCACTTTTTGTGGAACCCTGTATTTTGTTCTTAAGACAGCTCATACAAATTCATCAGTTGGATTAAAATCTAACATTTTCTTCTTGCAATTTTCAGAGTAAACTAAGATTGCCATTTTCTGTTGATGATGATGCCGAACCGAAAGGGATATGGCTCCATCGTTTTGACCCCGATCACCATTAAAATAAAGCTTATTCGACAAAACACATAGGTGTAAAGAAGGAGAGTCAAATGCGATTTGTCTATCAAGGCCTTCTTTAAATTTGTCAAAAATCTCAGCAACAATTCGCACTGGTAATTGTTCCTATTACAACAACAGATTCAATTAGAACTCTCGTTCTAATTGCATATTGCATATGTCACAGGGAGCAGACCACTTGTCAGCACTGTAACTACACACACTGTACAAAAGTTTATTAAAACATGCCGGAGAAAAGGATTTCAAAATCACAAAAAGAATTCCAAATTGTACTCATCGTCTTAACCACATATTGACGCAACTAAATGCCAAGGGTGTGTTTTCAAAACCTATGTTATTGCCCGGATCCAAGCGTGCGAAAGACACTTGATTTGATGCCCCATGTTCCCTACATATTGGCGGCTTTTATTACACGAGATGGCGACTCGATAACTTGCCGATTGCATGTAAATCTTGGGATATATGGGTAAATATTCGAAAATCTTTAACGTTTAAATTACAATTTTCCCAAACTACAGTGTAGGAATAACCTTTTAAAACGGGGTTTTGCTTTCAGAAAATTACTGAGTGATAGTGATTGTCCTACTTCTTATAATCGGCATCTTATTTTAACCCATAAAGCTGCATCTGGTTAAAAAGAAACACGTATATATATCACTTGATTTTACCATTTTAAGTGTCAGGACAATCCTTCTAAACTTGATAAATTTACACTACATTTTAAACACTAGCGGTATTCTAAAACGCATCTACAGAGGTGTGGAACGGTTAAAATTCACAGGGCGGTAATTAAAATTAAGAAAATGGCACACTTTACATTTTTTGATTAAGTTGTATGGTCAGATCCCAAAAAAATGTCAATTTTTAAACAAAAGAGTGGGTTTTTTAATTGTTGATTTGTTGAATGCGTCTGCATTTAAAGTGTTACAAAATATTTGCCAGTGCTTTTAGCAGGGGACTGTAGTGTGAAAGGGTGTGCGCTTCCGATTAAAATTGTGAATTTTTCACACACGGACTTTAGGCAGTGATAATCCATAAAATTGAGGGAAGACTTGCCAACCCCCCGTAATGGACCCCAGCTTGGTTCAGTTAAACAGGGTCAAAAATTTAAAATGTCTCCCGAAGGTTTTTAAAACGCACACCATGGTGTGTGTCTGGTTAATGATTCCAAAAAGGTATAGTTTAAACATCTATGGTCTTATTAGTCCGGAGAGTTTACGGGGTAAAAAAAACTGATAAAAAAAAAAAATGGTTGAAAAGCGATTTTGGGGTGACATGGGTAAAAAGTTCACAGTTGCTTTGATTCAGTTAATATGTGGTACAAAATTTGTTTTTTTCCCTAGCTTAAAGGATTTTGAAATTAAGAATAGTTTGCCTTATCTGTTATGCTTCACTTCACGTTATCCAACAACAAAATAGGTCACAGGTCAAATAGAATCCAATAGCTGCAATAGCTGTTGACTTTAGTCGCCATTTTGGTTAATAAACAGCGAGCGTAGATAGTACCAAAAACTCTCCTATAATTTCTTTCTAGAGGTAAACCAACAATTGAAACACCACTTTACAAAAATGGAGTAACTTTTAATGTGGTTTACCCCGTGTTGAATACAAACCCAAAATTGACTTTTCCATATTTTACAGTTTGACCTCATAATTCTAACAACTATAAGGTCACAGTAGTATTTAAAATATTGACATTGTTGGAATAATTGTAACCAGAAGAGACATTCATGGTGTGCTTTTCAACACAATCGGAACATTTAAAATTTTTACCCATGTAACCTTGAATCCAAGGCTGGGGGCCATTAAAAGGGGTGTGGTAAGTGCTTCCAAATTTTTTTGATTATACATGGATAAAAGTACTTGTCTACCAAAATTCACAATTTTAATCCAGATTTGCCAGTGAAATAAGATCTGTGCATACGTCCACACACTATTTTTAAATGTAACGATTGTTAATTCACGGTTTTGATATTAAATCACAGGATAAGTTGTCCTATGGCGATTTTGGTCGTAGTTCATGGTGTGATTGTTATAATGCACTTTTGTGCGGATTAAAATAGTCTACCAAACCTTATTTTTTGTTTTTCAAATATTCCCCTTTAGTGGTACAAGATCGCTAATTTCCTAAGTTTAAGCATATATTAATAAATTAATGTTTCAAATGTCAACTATAGAGACGTTTCCAGAATGTGATTAGTTTAATGATGGTTTAAAGTATGAATTACACTGTGAATCCCATTTATACTGCCAGACGAAATAATAACAGCGAATATGACGTGATACCAGTCTGAGAAAAACCGACACGGAATATAAATACGCTAGTACAAAGCTTGAGATCGAATATACTACTGTTATAACCTGATGAGTTGGGCCGTCGTAGTTGCAAAAACCCTGTAATTCCTCTTCTGATTTCAGAATCCGTTGTCTGATTTTCTTAATGGAGGATAGGTATTTTTCTTGTCATGCCTGTTTCATCTCCGACAGGAATTCTTTGATAGTTCAAAAAGATTTTCATATCGTAATCTTCTGTTTTGCTGACGTGTGGATTTTGATGCCATTATACGGAGGAGGAAAACAGTTAAACCGGAACGAATTATATTGTTAATGTAAAAAACATTACAGCGAAACTTATAGGAAAATACGTTAAAGGCACCAAAACCGGGCCTATTTAAAATGCTCTGTACATAATGTTATTTTTTCCAATCAATTTGTGACTCAACAAAAAAGGAATTTTGTAACGACAATGCCAGTTAATGTAGGCCTTAGCAAAAAAAAAAAAAATCATCACTTATTCGGCAGTTACTCATCTTGCTCCCCAGAAATGTTAATCCCCATGATTTTAATCCTTTCGTTAGGGTTTTATCATGAAGGCAACAAATTTCATAAAGAAACTGACATTTAAAATAATTTTTATTTATATAGCCATGGAAAATAAGACTCCATTCAGTTATAAAGTTAAAGATTTTACAGAGGAAACTGTGTCAAAACAACTTTATCTATAGTATGTAACTTAGTACGAATCTTTCTTGTACTCTACGTTTGTTTACCATCGCTTAAAAACTGGAATGATGCTGTAGCACACCCATTGTACTAACAAATACTCAGGGAACAAATGCGCGGGATTGGAATTATGCCCAGTAACGTCGGCATAAACACCATAAATCACATAGCAGGGGGTCATAACCCTGGGCCACCCCCCCCCCCCCTACAAATTTTATCATTGTACGAAAAAATGGGTGGACTACATATTCTTGGATTACAAGCCAAGAACCGGTTTGGAGCAATATTCGACAGTTTTCAATTGTTATAGTAGGCCTACCCGTTGTGTCACTTCAACTTGTGGGGAAAATTTTTAATATATATAACTCAATGTATGAAGTTGTGCATTTAATTAATTTAATTATGGGTGGAAGTGTTCACCGATTCTGCTTCAAATATATATGTTACTCTCGGACAATGTCAACATTGGAAGTTTCTTCTCAACTGATCTGTATTATTAATTTAGTCCATGGAAAGCCAAGATAATATAGTGCGCCAAAGATATCGATATCTTTGTTGATTACGGAATGCGACAGAAGTACTCTGAAAAGAAAAGTTGCTGTATGATCTCAGTCTAAATCCAAAACGAAGGTAAGACTAGAGTACACTATTATGATTTAGATTTTTTGAAATGGGTGTATTGCATCAAAAAATTTATCTGAACGAAAACTCTAATTTACGTTTTTAAAAATGAGCTATCCATGAGTTTAAACACACGGTTTTAAACCCACAACAGTGAACCATAATGATATAGTACGACACGACACGTACGACGTGTTTGTAATGGTTGAGGTGGTGTTTCTGTTGCAATTACAGTATACTGTACGGGGTGCAATCAATTATGTAAATCAATGATTTTTAAATGTGTGTACTACCCTGTGGTTATAAAGGTAATTAATATCAACTTCAATTCAGGAACAGGCTCGAAATTGAAAACGGAATGAAAGCCACCGCGTGTAATGCGATTGAGAGGTTCAAATTCTAAAATGCTGAGCTTGACAAAGAATTCGGTTATGCTATTTCGTCACGTGACGAAATACGACTCAGTCGCTATACGATTCTCGTATTGGTGAAATGGGTCTAATTCTGTACTTTTGTACTGCACGGCCTCTACAATGAGAATTGTGGTGTTGTTTTGACGAAAATAAGAACTTTAGCAGGTGGACAAATACTACGATGCAATTATAACGACGATTTGGACAATAACGAATAGCGGCATTGCCGGCCGGAGCGGCGACGGTCGGGGGGGTGGTGATTCGAGACTGGGACGACCGGTCATGAAGAAAGATGATATGTTAATATTTGAAAAAAATTCTCGCAAATAGGAGTCGGAGAAGAAACGTTTTAAAAACGTTATTATAAACGTTGAATATTAATTTACAATGAATGTAGGCAAACGTTGAAAATTCGTTTGTAAGTTCAGCAAAAATATTCCCAAAGTTCGGTTTACCGGATTGTTTTCGGAAGCGTTTTAACGTTTCAAAACGCAAAACCCTTTTCAAACAATTCGAAACGTTTTAATACTTTGTGTTTCCTGGGATGATCGGCACGTGATATAGAAATTAAGATCTGTATAAAAAGTACTGCCTGGTCTTGACAGATTTTCAACCACACCTTGCAGGTGATGTTTCGCTCAATCCATGCCAGGAAACACAAATACAAATATGATTTTTATGATTTTTCGATGTTCTGGATGATCAATCGCTGCTTATCCCTTCTTTCGTAACTTATTGCGTATTCGTAGGTTTTCACTTTTGGTGCTTGCAAACCATGCTGTACGATTTTGGTCTTGTCCCGTTGACAATACAACTGATTACAAATACGACGCAATGAATAAATCGCCAAAAGGTTCCAGCGCTTGAAAAATAAAATGTTGGTGTCGCATACGGCGTGATCAGAGTTCTACCAAAACTTTGGATCACTCTTCATTGGTTACCTGTTAAAACGCATCGATTACAAAAGACAACAATCCATCGTTTTGTGTCTTCGCGGACAGGCTCCGTCATACTTATGATGGTTCTCAATGTAAATGTGTTTGGCACAAGTATATTATAATCATTTTTCTGGTAAGACGAAGGTTACGGTCTTCTTTCTGGTGTTACGAGGCTTGTTAACTCTTGGCATACCTCTACCACGCGTGACTTGGTGGAGGAGCATGCAACGTCCTTGTCCTAAGCTCTGGAACAGCTTCTCGTTAAATTAGAGAGGGCACCCCCTTCCACGATGTCTTTAGGATTCCGTTTAAGGGACTCCTGAAACACATATTTCCCCCGATGCTTAATGTTTGTTAACTTTGGATATGTTAGGAAGCCTGTAGATTTCTTATTAGATGTACTGTTATGTGTATATTTAATTCGTAAAATCGCCACCCCCCCACCCCCCCCATTTAAAAAAAATATTAACCCAAAAGACCCCACGATTTTTTTTTTTTAATTTTACAACTGTCAACCCAATTTCATTTTACACTTGTTCTTGTTTAATTTTTGAAAATTTTAACCCAAAGCCCTCTACTTTTTTGAAATTTTGGGCAAAAATCTCATCAAAGACACCATTGTGTGGAAATGTTGCAAAGTTTTCACTCGGAACCCTTATTTGGGGGGTAATTTGGCGTCTCTCACCCAAAGACCCATATTTTTTCAGTTTTTATTTAATTTTATTATTTATAATTATTATTATTATAAAAAGGAGAAGTCTGCACAAGCCTCTACAATCTTTCTTTGGACGTGCCCTAAACTCTGTGCCAAAGTTCAGAGTTTGTCACCACAACCCAAAAGTATTACAAGTGCGTCTATCATAGTATAATTTCAGTGTTTCTAGATAATCTTATGGCGCTTCCCCTGCGCTCTGCTTAAATTTTTAGGAGTCGATTTGGACCCGCAACACAATTATCAAGTGACCTTGCCTTCAAACTTGCACTACGGACCTCTGTGAGCTTGTGTGTGGCAATTCATAATTTTATTTAGTTCGCGGGATTTTGAAGCAGCCAGAACTACCAACAAAGCAGTGATAGTAGGAATTTCATTTCAAAATCACGCACGAGGAAAAAAAGGCCGATGGTTTTCCGCCAGCGTCATCATTATGTGGCCAAAGTTGGCGACTTTTTGTGCATTTCACAAACTTCCCAACACACATAAAGTCGTGGGACGCGGGCAAAACACACCATGGTCGGGACAGCCTGACATGTCCTAAGTTTTGGCGGGCAATCGTTGCGGAAGGCTTAGCTTTGGTTTCTTTTCATCCCGCTGGCAACCGGGTCTGCCGTCCAGATTGGAAACCTCCTAACCATCCGAATACCACACAAATTCCCCCTTGCCAATGGACTGATTATAGCGACTGTTAATTCAATGTTTGCTCACGTCAGTGGGGCCCATTTCAACCCCTCTGTGACTATACCACCCCTTGCGTTGACAGGAATTAAGTATTGCGTTCGTGCCGTGCGAGTATGTTCAGATCCCATGTGTTGGTGCCACCCTAGGGGGTCTATTTCTTACGGTAGTAGGACGCCAGATGATTGTCAGGTCACCCAGTAAATTGTGATGTACACTTCTTGGATAGGTGTGACACCGGTGTGCAGAGGAGTTTTTGTCTGGTTGAAGGTAGCATCACTTGGTTCAATTCAACTGGTTTCCGTAGTATCGCAACAATTGACCCCTTCACAAAAACTCGTGGAATACACTGCGAGCATTGCCATCAGGATTAAGCAGTGCAACACAGCAGCTTTTAGTATAGGGTACGAGTCTGTAAAATTTAAGCTGTCACATTGGCAGAAAAGGGGAAGGGGAGTGTTGTTTTTGGTTAGCGCATTTACCCGAACGGAAGGAAAAATAATACTAAAATGATTTTTGTAATATTGTGAAAGCGTGTTCTAGACTATAGTATAAAATGCAAGAAATCGTAGCTATTTTTTCCATTTTTGTTTAATATCCTGATACTTCTCATAGTGAATCTAGGGATATTTAAGCGCCTCGTACCAGAAAAACCTCGTACCAAGCGTGCCTTGTCAGCTCTTGTCAAAACGCAGGTCAGGGATATCAGGGGTCGATTTCGTCGTGTTGTGCGAGAATCCGTCTTGATTCCCCCAAACAAATTTGGCGGGAATCATCTAATTTGTAAGGTGTGTGATTTACTGGATATTGAAGATGACTTTCATTTTGTTTATAAATGTACGAAGTATAACTCTCAACGCGAACGTTTCTTTAAAGAGTTAATTGAGATTTACAGCTTTGATAGTCTTTCTAATGGAGGATATCTTTTTAACCTATTATGGGTGCTACTTAACATGATGTTTAAATCAGTGTTCACTTTTATTATTCATGTTTATTGCACGTCACTATGATAAACACTTTCTCTGTAACCGGTAAAATAGGTAAACGTTGTAATCCAGTGATTGTAATTCTGTGTTTGAAATTGACTGTTACTATGTGTTTAGTGAATGTCAATAAATATGATTCTGATTCTGATTCTAATACGCTTCTGTGCTAAGTACTAAGTTTGCGAGAATCACATTGCTTCACGCAACTCAAGTTTACGAATCTTGCGAGTAATCTATTCTCGATGCTCGCCGAATTCTAGCCCAATACCCCCCTCTACCCCAGGTTTATCTATTGCTCACTCCTATATAATTTTGTAATACACACCTTTATATATTCGCACCACCCCCACCCCCCCCCATGTTTCCTAGCAATTGAAAACTTTCTACACTTAGTAAACAATGTACTTCTCGTGTAAGCAAAACGTCTCACTTTTGGTTACAGTGCATGTATTATTGTCCCGGGATTGTTTGTTCTTGGCAATTTCCGCGTGATAACGAGTGGTATTCACGTGCAACACACTATTAAATCCGCTGTGTTCAGGTGGTTATTCAGCGTTGCAAATGAAACACTGAGAAGGGCAGAAAAGGCATGTTTGGCACATGTATACAGGTTGGTGGCACATGTTCCAGATTTGGCTCTAAACCTCCTGTGCGTGTTCGTTGGTTTGCGCGTTAGTTTACTCGTTTGTTTATGTGCTTATTTGTTGGAGATAATTTTTAACATTTATTGAAGAATGAGACGGTACCTAGAAGAAACTCGGGGAGGGGGGGAGAAAGGCATGCTCACTCAGTAAACACGTTGGCGGTATTCACAAAATCTGATTGTTGATTATTTTTTTTTCGTTTTGGATATATCAAATTACTGATAGTGCCTAACGAAACAGAACAATAAAAAAAAAACAAAGAAAATCCAAACAATAATAAAAATCATGCAATTTTTTTTCCAATAAAATACCACACACACTCCACACACACACACCCACGCGCCCGCATAACACACACACACACCCTCTCACACACACACCTTCCTTTTCACTTAAGATAGGTATGTTCCTAATATCGCTGTAGTCATCTCAAGTTTCATAAATGCGGATCCACTTTTCAATGTTTGGCTAGGGTGTGACGAAAAACATGTTTGCCAAGAGGATTGACCTTGAAACTAACGCAGGACTTTCTTTAAGCAGGAAATACTGCCTGTGGAAAATCTTAGAGTCAATCGGATGATATCTCATCCCAAACAGTGTTTTTCTTATAATTCATTTCCCTATACTCCTGTACAAGTTGAAACCTTTTCCTATTTTTTGAAATCTTTTTCAATATTTCAAATCTACAAATATGTATAAAGAGTGCCAATCGGACACTGGAGGGGGGAGGGGATATATAGCTATAACGATACAATCTATACCGAGTCATTACGGATGCTACCCGCTTTCGTAACATATTATATTTCAAAGTGGAGAAAGAAACCCGCATCGCATACTAGAACACTGGGAACAATTATTTAACATGGAAATACCAAAGCGTGAACCACCCTGGAAAAAAATCTGGCCAATCCACGCCTCCTCCAGTGTACGATGCCTAGTCCTCATCCCTATTTCTGTTAATTTACTTGTATATTAGACTGGCGGGTAGAACAGAAATGTCTCCGCAAACGTGAGTGTCTGTCTTGTGTGTATGTCTGTACTACAGCTTGTACTGTATAACCCCGGATCGCGAAGGAGCAATCACTACTTCGGTTTGTTAACAGCCCAGTTTATCAGAGCGCCCTGGGTAGCTCTGGGTAGCTCTTTGGTTAGAGCATTTCGCGCCTTTGTGTGCGAAAGGTCCTGGGTTCAAAATCCCACCCGCCCAGGCGTGGATTCCAGTATTTTTCCCATGGTGTCACTTTTGTGTATGTTCATGTTAAATAATTGTTCCCAAGTTCTAGTATGCGATGCGTGTTTTCTTCTCCACTTTGAAGTTCAAATAATTTTGTACTTTCATTCATCAATAAAATCTTTTTTTGAAATATCAATTTCACACAAAAATCCGACAGATTCTTCCATGTGATAACTATTAATCCTGATGTATTTTGTGTTTCATTTGTGCATCGTAGATTAATCAAAATTGGTAGTTTGGAAGTAAGCGCGCTTTAAGTCCACTTTAAGGTGCGGAAATGTCAAAAAGGGAAACAATATAAAAAATTAAAAAAAAAAAAAAATCCTGCGACTAAGGCCATGCTAAATGCTAAATCTTTTTTTTTTTTTTTTTTTTTAAAAATATTTTTGGAGAATATTAGCCTATCTGGCAGGACAACCCCCGAAGGGCAATTTGTATGTCAAGACCAAGAAATATAGCATTTCCTGTTTGCCGTCACCTGTTTTACTCAAGTAACAAGAAAACAACGTCCTTTCTGCCAATCGGTTGGCGTAGCATTGTGTATTACAGTGAGAATACGGATAGAATGTTTACTGGTTCGAATTTCTTTGATTAATTTATTTTTAATATGTTTAGACTAAGTAAGAGAAATAATAATACAAAATCAGCGTAAGAAAACACATCATATAGTGGGGTAAGTAGGTATGCTAAAAAACGCGTACTGGTTATATCATAAATCATCTCCAAAGCCAGGGGTGCATTTTCCAAGTACACGGGTAACATTTGAACTGTGCTATGGTGTTGAAATCTTTGTGGCAAAGCGCCTGTGCATTGTAATGTACGGAAAACACGTTTTCCTAATTTAAATACAGATGTTTTTGCTTAGATTGACTGTTCTGTACATGGGTGTATTGCGCCCTCCGGCCCTTTCAAATATTTATTGTAGTTTGTGTAAATCCACGTGCCCAGTGCTGCGTGTGAACAAACATTTGTTATTTCTGTTCGCGCGTCAACACGTGGAGCTCACATTTAGGGCTGTAGATGAAATGTCCGAGATCACTGAACCGTAAAAAAATAGTACATTTTGCGTTTAACAAAACCAACTTGATGAACTCAGTTGTGATAAAGTCCCAGGCCTTAACCAGATTGATTTTTACAAAATTTTTATTTACACTGTAGTTTTTTAAAACCATAGCATAATTTGCATAAAACTTTGCATAAGATAAACTTTTGTTCTGAATGATGCTTTCCAAAAACGTTATAACCCGAGAAGTACATATCACATCACTATGCGGTTTTAGGCATTTGGTAGATGGACATTTGTACATTTGAAATTAGTATTTAGTACTAAATAATATAGATATATCACCGAGAACATCACATCTTTTGCTTTTTTTCTTGATTTGGTTTCATAATTTTTAAAAATGACTTAATATTTCAACAATCAACCATTTACTGCTTTATTATATCGCAACTTTTTAGCCAATTTGGAACAATTACTCTCCTACATTTGTACCTTCTGTTTTATCCACCAAACCAAAATTGGTTTCTCTAGAATTTCAGAAAATGTAAAATATAAACAAAATTCAATGGTAGACGCATTTGTTGTTGACATTCATGTATTTCTTAGAAGGTATAATCACTACATAAAACCCATTGCATTATCAAGAGATGTCAATTGCCATCTTTCACTCACCCTTCTATACTTTTCCATTTTTCCCTTTTTATTATTCGTCTTTCTTTATAATTATTTGTAATGAGTTTGTGTGAAATGTATCTTCTTCATCCCTCGATCTTGTCTATGTATCTTTTTTCTTCGCTTTCAGGGCGTAACCTAGGGGTGGGTGGCTAAAAATGTCCTGGCGTTTAACATTTTGAGCCCGGTTTGCGATACAGGTTTTCGATTGATGCATTTTTTCGTTTCGAACTCTACGACGCCTTCTATTCGTGAAAGGGCAAGGATGTGTAGACACTGGAGGGCCCAGGCAATGTTTCGACATCATTCCATACTCAACTCCCCCCTCCTTCATTCCTTCACTTTTCCTTCCCTTTTCCTCACCTTTCCTGCCCTTATTAGTATCCCTTCCTCTTCCGGTATCCCAGCCCGTTCGCTTGACACAACTTCTCTGTCATACCCGTGTGGGGGGGAGGGGAAATGTGCCCCCTCCCATTTCCCCCTCCTGTTTACGCTACCGCTTCTGTGTTCTCTCTCCCTCTCCAGCTTTCTGACAACTGTTAAAAATGCGGAATAAAATAACGTCGTTTTGACTGGCAGCCTGGACTCACAGCAGTTAAAACGACGATTTTTACAGCACTTATTCGGCCCGTTTCCGAGTTATGTTTTACAGTTATTTGCACGTCCTCGGCTAACAGTTAAACGACGTTTTTAAAGAACTTTTAACATGCACTCCTCCTTCGTTTCTCTTTCTCCCTTATCTATTCTTATTCTTACGGTACATCATTCTTGGTTTTCAATGAGGGGTTATCGTATTCGCTGAAATACTGAAGATTCCTTATTGCGATCTTTCGTTACACTTTATAGAAGGGAAGACTTTATATATTGTAAAATACTAAAACACTACAAAGCTCTATAGTTGTTACCGAAAATAGTGTTTACTTATAATCCATATTGTATACCTACAAAATAAAACACGCTTGTCATTCATGCCATTACTGGTAAGAAATATGATATCAATGTTAGTATTAATAGTACAAAGAGCGGCAAAAAAAATATAATCACAAAACGTTTCAGTATGTTTGCTGTAACATAGTCGATCATAAATTAAGGTGATCATATCAAGTTAACTTCATTCTATAAAACTGAAGTTAAAGGCTAGATACATTAGGCCAAACGCAGGCTTAAGAAGTCGCCTACTACAATTGTCTCAATTTTCACTAAAGTTTAACAAGTGCCGCTTGTGTCTATCCAAGTCAAGACCCGCACAATATAATGACATTGACAGATTTTTAACCTTTTCTCAGTTTCTTTTCATAGTAATTTCATTTAAAAAATGTCCGTCCTAAAAGTAAAATAACAACAAATCCACAACAACAGCAGCAGCAACTCAAACACTTACAAACAACAAGCACTTTACATTTATACTTTTGTGATATAGTCTCATCTTGTTACGCTAACGAAATGTTTCATATTGCAAATAACCATGAAGCGAATAAGAACTCGATAGCATGAAATATCCAAGGGAAAATTTAACCCGATTTTCATAGAAACAAAACAAAAATCCCTCAACGTTGCGTTTTTTAAAACATTTTTTGTCTCGATGTTGATAGTTGAAAATACAGTTGGAAAAATGTAAAGGCATAGATAGCCAACCGATATCCCTTTCATTTTGAGTGTAGCACTGTAAAATCTTGTGATGGCTTCGTGCACTTTAAAAATGTCTGAGTTTTCCATTTTTTACCTTTTAATTAGCCGTACCTTACGGCAATTCCCTGGTATTACACAATCTTCGCGCTTTATTACTGATACAATTTGGAAGCAGAAAGAACTAGTAACTAAACGGTATTAGTATAATATCACACATTTTGAAAGAGTAGTATTTATAACCGCCTACCGTTGCCATTCCCGTAATATGTATACGTGCTATTTTAACTTACTGGTTTTAGTTTTTGTCTTCATTTTGAAAAAAGATTCATATTGACCATCCAATATCTGGTTAAAGTTATAATGTAGTGGATAAGTATAGGACTTGTAATCTTAAGGCTTGGGTTTGAATCTGAGTAAGGTACTTGCATAAAAATATCAATGATTACTTAAATAAATTACATATACTGGATACATTTTATACATGACATAATGAATATGATAATTGCCATATTAACAAATTGTATGCCCGTTTCAAATCTTATTTTTCTCTTCATTTTTCCCTCCTTTTATTGTCTTTTTTCTCGAAAACGTTTGCCTAAATGGTTTGTTACATCCACATAGTTAGACGATTGCACAACGTTTGTATAGATGTAATAGCTACCCACAAGTAAACTTAATGTGATATCGCCATAACTTTTTAAAACGATTAATTATTACCATTGTTTAAACAAATAAAAAAATAGACATTGACTGCTGTGGTTTCACGTCGTTAGTTTACGTTCCCTTTATTTTTAACGTACGGCCCCAGTTAATTTTACGTTCTGCCGTTGAGTCCCAGCTTCTCTACGCGTTTTTTTTACAGTGTTTATTTTTACCATTTGATGTCTGCATGCATGTGGGCCACGTATTCAAGCAAAGAAATCATAAAAAGTGCCTGACAAAATGTAAAGCACGCCTGCTTGATTGAATCCTGTTTTGAGAGGCAGGTTTGGCGTTTTTGTGCCAAAGTGGAATTGATCAGAAGTTACGGAGTACAGGCCTAGATGCAAACAATATTCACTTTCTTCGTTTTCCTCATTTTCAGACTTTCGATTTTGTTTGTTACATTGTAATGATAATATTTGTCATACCTGACTGTTAAAACTATATAATCATTTGCAGGCAGTAAGTTTATTGGCAGGCAATTCTGCCAACAAACCTCCGTAAAAATATCAGTATAATGGGTGAAATTAATTTAATCAAAACACTTTTTTTTAAAAACATACATTTGGTGAGTTATTTTTAGAGATAGTGAATGTGTAACAGAAGACTCTAACTTCGCATGTCGTATCCAAAGTCTAACGATTATTTGTATGGATTTAGTATGGGCATATGCTATATAATTTAAGGGTTTGGTGCTACACTCCTCTTACCCTCCGCCTTGCGTTTTCCGTTTGTCCCCTTCTGCCGTGCCTTTGTGCCCCTGGCCCACTTGCCACATACCACCTCCTGTCTGGCTTTTGTTGGCAAGAACGGGGGTCAGGAGAAGCGGGACAATGTACCGGGGAATAGAAGATGCGATAATAATTAGGGTATAATAGAGACTGATAAGAGCTCAACTGATGAAAGTGAGCAATAATAAGCATGGAAAAGAGGATATAAAAATTACCTAATTGGCTGCATTATTAACACCAGCAGGGAAGCGTGGGGGGGCAGGAGGGGCCGGGGGGAAAGGACAACCGGAAACGGGGGGAGAGGGGGGGACTTTTTTACCGCCGAATCAGTTGCCGCTAAGGGTGGGCAAAACGCGATCATTGGGTTAAGGATTGGAGTTCGACCCGACCTTCGACCGCCCATGGGTGAATTATATTTTTGCAGGTAAATCAGCTTCCAGTCGTTTGGATAGTGGAAGCAAAATTAATTGCTCATAGGACATGTGGTCGACCACATTTTGTTACATGAAAAGAACCATTTCCTGGACATTTCCTGAATTTTCTGTATGGTGGATATAAGTGGATATAATATTCACTCTCAAAAGGGTGAAATACACCCCCAAAACCAGATTATTCATCGGAGAGATCACCAAAATTATTTTGCAACACTTGTGGACACAAGTTTGGATCAATCTGTACCAAAATATTTAAAGGAGAGTAATATCTTGATTGGTTCCCACTTACACATAATTTCCCAATGACCAATTTGTTTTAAAGTTTGTACGGTCCTCTTCATTTTTGTTCTCTTTCACGCCGTTCCTTTCAAGTTAAGTGAAGTCGTGGATTAATTTGAAAACAATTTGAAGTAATTGAAAGAATTTATTTACTTATTATTTTAAATTGAGGATTGTATAGAAGTATAGCTCAAAGTTAATTAAAAGACTTCGGTCCCAAAAACCCAGCTGCCTCCTCCCAGAAATCGGGTTATATGTTGGGCTATGTCCGGTATGTTGGGACCATAATTAATCCTATCCCTTTTTAAATAACAACATAACACCACAGTTCGTGAGCTCCATACGATATCACATGTGTCATTCCTGAAACTAAAATACTTTTGATTGTAATACATTTTATACATATATCCAACTCTAGAAAACGTAACCGTTTTGGCATCATTCCGTGTATTTTTGGGCTTTACTTTATTTGTGGTTGTCTCAATCAATTGTTTCACACCTTTAGGCCATTGGACCTATAATTGGAACCCTATACTGAAACATCCTATATCTACGAACTCTTGCTGAATTCTTATAACTGACTATAAAAAGTTGCTTTCCAACAAGAATTACATGAATAATTAAAAAAAAAAACAGTTTTGTCTAATCACTGATATGGGCTTTGTCAATGTACTTCGCAATAACCATCTGTCATTATTAGTTTACATAATTAATGTGTATTTTAATATTTTGGGTATGAAGATGAAGTTTAATTCAATGACAAGAAATACACGACGTTCGTCAATAGTCGCCGCCGCGTCGTTGAAACTTTTTTTCAGTACTCATGGAAAGCCCGTGCCATATTCAAAATTTAATTTTAAAAAATGAAAAGAACTGCTTATAAACATTTTACAGCGACTTTATAGTCATGTTTGTTAAATTCTCGTGACCGGTTTAGGTCCAAGTCTTCCTGTTTTTTTTTTAAATTAAATAAACACCCTTTATTTTTCTAATAGCTTGCACATACCCAAATGCCCTAAATTGCACACACGTATGGTCCTGGAGGCCTTTCGATATGATATCAGGGTCAGA
The DNA here is from genome assembly GCA_023653785.1 of Ophioderma brevispina. Taxonomy (NCBI): domain Eukaryota; kingdom Metazoa; phylum Echinodermata; class Ophiuroidea; order Amphilepidida; family Ophiodermatidae; genus Ophioderma; species Ophioderma brevispina. The sequence goes on from JAMKCH010032839.1 coordinate 52,262, forward strand.
ATCTAACACGTGCACACTGGAAAAGGTCGGCGGTTCTAGATTTTAAAAAAAAGTGTTTAAAACTAACATTATAAAAGGAACATTTTATACTCTATTCTCTTCGAAAATGTTGCATTCACTTTGTGTTCTTAAAATACGGTCGTCTTTGAAATCAAAATAGAGTAAAAAGACCAAAAGAATTAAACAAAAATCAACCGGGAAATTCAAAATGTAGAAACAGTGCGTGATAAAAGCGGTTGACTTCCCATTCCGTATTGAAGACAATGGGGATGAGCCGGCGAGTGAAACTTTGCACGTGAGAATACATGTATGTATAATTGTGTAAAACAACGAGACTCAGATTATTTGACATAACGTGAATATTAAGCTCGTTCTGGATCCGATTTTTGCACTTGTTGGGTGACAAAAAAAAGATACTTATTAATATACTATTCTAAAAATTCGCTTGGTTGGTAAGATTTTATTGTAAACAGAAACGAAAATTGGTCATTTTGTTTGAAAACCCGTTTTTTAAGATAAAATTAGCAAATATAATATTTTACGAATGATATATGACATTTATTTTAGCAATACTGAGAACACACTTTGTTAGCTAACGAATTCAGAAAACTCGAGTTCTGTAAGCATTTTTGATTTTGATTTATGGGCAATAATCTAACTCTCGGAAACATTAATTATTATGTAAATTTCATGTTAATGAGGCTGTAACTTTTTAAATATTGTGTAAAATCTTGTAAAAATGATAGTGAGAAGCCTCAGATACTGGACATTAAATTGAGACCAAAAAATCCAACATTGTACTCCAAAATTATTTTGCTTAAACGAACGACTTTTCGCTATCATCTGCAGCCTATAGATACATTGGATATCTTACGGTCTAATGGACACAAAGGCAAACAACCTGACGTAAGGAAGTTTTAAAGATCCTAAAACGGCTTTGTGTTAGTAAACTCGAACTTTCCTGATTCGATTGTAGAAAAGGAAAAACCTTGACCTAAACTTAAATCAAGGAAAGTGTATTCATTTGAATAAATATATGAATGATTTCACTATAAACTTCAGAGCTTCAGTGTTTTAACAGGAATAAATTAAAAAGGTAGATGTTTGTTTGTTTTGGGTCCTCTGGGCCGGGGTGGCCCTTTTTAGCAAAACACTAACTCGAAAATTGTCGTTTTGAGCAATTTAGCTTTAAAGTTCACATCACTGCATTTGTTTATATTTGTACAATTATTGAGTTTTAATGTGACATGCGGGGTATGTTTGTGTTTGTTTACAAAGTAATGCTACGTTCACAGATATAATTATTTTGAAGAAACAAGCAAAATATGTTGAATTTAGTGTTTCGCCAAAGATGTATCGTCATGTGATTGCAACAAAGTCGTAACTGACATTTTTGGCGAAATTGAGTTATTTAGGGATATAATATGAAAAAGTAGCTCATTACATTTAATTTGATATACATTTCAGATGACAGTCTTAATTTATTGCAGAGTTATTAAGCTAAATAGGCCTATTTCGATGTAGATATGACTTTGTTGCACTAAAAATTGGATTTCTGTTGAGTGCAACAAAGTCGTAACTGGTAGATACGACTTTGTTGCGCGACACGGGAAAACTAGTAGCCTACGTAGATACGACATTTTATTTCTTGTAAAGCGATGGTTTTTAAAAAGGTGTATAAGTAAAATGTGATGTGATCTGGGAAGCCCCGCCACATGTCGCACAGGACAGTTTTGAAAAATAAAGAAAATAGCTTAAAATCTGTTATATTGTACTTTATTTTTGTCAGATTGTATAAGGCGTAACTTTTGATGTGTCAAATAAACAGTTATGGAAACTTAATATTTAAAACTTTGCAGTGATAGTAAAAACTCAAAATATAAATTTCCCACTATGTGAGGGGTTTTCCCAGATCGCACTACAATTCTCCCAACATTTTTTGTGAAAAGAGCAATTTCATTTTTTTACCAAATTTATGCTAATTTATGCTAATTTCGGCACAAAAAACCCTTAAACACATCAAAAAATGTAGTTACGACCTTTTTTCCACTCAATATTACGCTCAATACTTAATTAATTTTCAAAAGTAAATTAACACGCATAATTTAACACATATTTCAAGTATAAGGCTCAATTAAGTGCAGAGTTATTAGGCTAATTAGGCCTAATTATGTGTAAATACGACTCTGTTGCACTCAAAAAGTTTGAATTTCTGTTGAGTGCAACAACGTCGTAACTGGTAGATACGACTTTGTTGCACGACACGGGAAATCATGTGTGTAGTTATGCCGACTTACGTGGGAAATTTAATATTTATAAGATATTTAAAAAATAACATTTTACCGTGTGTAAGAATTATTTTAATTTGAAGTCACAAAAGAATGAAACACAAAAAATGCTTCTGTAAAGTTATGAAAATGTAAATACGACTTTGTTGCACTCATAAGACGGTATAGCATCTGCCTTGGGTATTAAGATGAATTTTGAAAGGGTTGTAGACTTGTAGTCCCGTGGTTTATTTTATTAGAAATATAACTAAATACGGGTTGAACGTAGATATTCGACGGTGTTTAATATAATGAAAATGTTAAATTGATTTAGAACTGCACAGAAAGCATGCAACAGACCTATAATATTGTGAACCTGTTGGAAAGCGTTTCTAGTTGAGTAGGCCTGTGTGAACAGGAAAAGCAATAATTGCTTTGAGGAAATTGTTGATTTCTCCCTTTAGCATACATTATAGAACGCGGTTCAAGATCTAGAGTTATAACAGGTAGGAGAGACTAGGGTAACAGCGCCCTTTTGGCCTTTTCACCATATCATTCTTTAAATATCAACCAAGAAAGTACAATTTTATTATGAATTCATAGGCAAAAGGTACCTATGATTTGTGATAAACATTGGTGGGAAAATTATTACAAGGCACTATCAGTGATTTGCTAAATCAGAAATCGAACAAATCATCAAAAAACAGATTTTTGCATGTTTGTAACATGTACATGTAGGTATCCTTTCATATACCCCGCAAATGATAGGACCAGAAGCAACCTAATAAGGACAAAATCGGAAGTTTTCGTCATTACTGTCCGTTCGGACACTTACCGTGCTTACTACAACACGTAACTGAATGGAGATTTCTATCTTTGAACAGTGCCGTTTTCTTCCTTTTCTGTAATTTCGTAAGTTGGAAAAAGTAACTTATGAGAATTCTACCCGGATGGGCCACTTGTATTCAAAGGTGGATATGATGCGTGAACAAGAAAACGGGTAAAAAGGGTATCATTTTCCAACAGGCGATGTACGCGCGTACATTGATATGAGGGTGTCAAAACAGCAGAATATGGAAAAAAGGGTATGGTTTTTCGTAACCCTGAAATTGTGATGTACGCGAGATCACAATCATAATAAATATTGTAATTTGGAAGTAAAGTAACATAAGTTAATAGGGGGTATCTTATCAATACAATACATTGATTACTTGTTTAAGGTAGCAAAAACTAATATAAAAAGACTTCTTTATGGTAGCAAAAACAGACAAAATGCTTGTTTAGGGTATGTTTTTAATCAGTGGAAATACTTGTTTAGGGTGCATTTCGGAAGTCCATGTTCACGCATCATATCCACCTTTGAATACAACTGGCCCCGGAGAATTCTACAGACTTATGCTTCACTTTTAAACTATTCCTGCCAAATTATTTTGACTCTTTCGGAAAAAAAATCACTGATAGTGTCTTTGATTTTTTACATAATGTTATTGAGTTTTGGGGTTATAACTACCCCACGCATTTGGGTAATTATACCCCCTGCAAGAACAGAAAATCCTCTTCAAGAATTCAAATTCAAATATTTTTAAGTAAGTCTAAGAGATTTATGGTCGATTTTTCATGAAGATGGTGCATTTTGGAGGCGAGACACACCCAAAAAGAATTGTCTCAAAATTGTATGTTTTATGTTTTAAACATTAATTATTCAAATAAATTACGGGAAAAATAATATTACCAACAACACATCTTACGTTACTGCACAGTATGCACACAAACATTTTGTACAGCAAAAGAATAGGGTTTATTACGTTATCAAAATTTTAAATCAGCAAAATAAGCCAACTAATGACATTATCGGAGAGGTTACCGGGAACAATGTTTATTTGTATGAAGTTAAAGTATGAGTAGCTAATTGAACTCAATAAATGTGCTCCAATTTTTTTAGTTTATTACGTTATCTTTGAGTATTGAATTCTGTCTGAAAATTAGACCTTATCCAATATTAAGATACCTTTTACTAATTTATTCTAAAGATACATTTAATTGACACCATGTCATTCTATAGCCAAAAACGCATTCAACGTAATAACGTTAACGTAATACACAATAACGTAGTAACATTTTTGACAATTTTTCACATCTCCCATTGACTAAGATGTATCTGATTGAAAATTTATATAATTTTTTGGTCGGAAAATAAGTATCTAGGCCACTCTTGATCAATATTTAAATAGCTTGTTTGGTTGCTGAGAAATGTGGATAACGCAATACACTTCAAAGGTCGCATTTTTTAAAAAGTTCAACTTTTATTAGACTTTTTAATAGTCATTGTGAGCTGAAGAAAACACTATTTCCAACTACCGCATTATGTTTACCTTGAAACCAAACTTAGCAACTGCTTTGTGAAGGATAACGTAATAAACATGGTTTTCACGGACATTATGTTTGTATTTCAAATATTTAAAAGTAAATTGAGAATACAAGGAAAAACATCATTACATAATTTCTACACGACAGTAATGTCAGCATCCTTGTTCCAGAAACTGCCATAAACTGCCACCTCCCCCTGGAACTCTTCCTGTTTTTACTGATTTTACAGAATGTAAACATCCAAATTGTTTTCAAACTCGTGGAAGTGATTTCGGTAAGGGTCCTTTTCATTTTGTCATTTTTTTATGCAATTATATCCCTTTAAGTCATATACGTACACAATCTGATGAAGTTAGTTTAGTTAGTTATACCAAAGTTTTAAATCCGGTTTTGTCCCCGTTAACGAGGGTGGTCGGATACACCTCACTCAGCAATACTGCTGTGTGAGGATTTATTGGAGCAAAAGATAATTGACCGGATGCCCTTCCTGACGTCAATCCACAGTTTTCGGCGGTGGGCCTAGCCTTTGGGCAACCACGCCCACCATGCAAGGCAGCATGTGCTGGATGGCCGCCATTAGCTTTCCAGAGCTGACGCCCTTGTAGGTAGATCTTCTTTTTTCATTCTACCAGGGTAACCAGCTACCCTCCTCATCAGAAATCCGCTGGGGTGACGGTTTAGCCGCCGACAACCCGGCCCTGGGACAGGTAGTACTGGTTACCACCAGGATACCAGTAGCCAGGGCCAGGCCTCAAAGATAACCTGACCTGACACTAATTCTTTCCCTTTCCTGTTTTGTGAAAACATTTTAAAATAACACAGTATCCACTCAGAGGGAGGAAAATAATTTTATATAATCATGCATTACTATCACTATGGGAGTATGTGCTGCATGTTGTAATAATTTTGAGACACAATCTATGCAGATACATTCATTTTGTTACTTCGTTCTTATAATATTTTAATTAATATTTATTTCATTTCTTGTATTCTAAAGTTATTATTATCCCAAATTACACTGTTAAGAACAGTTTTGCTCCATTTTAAGTCTTAAGTCGGGACGACATTATGTATAGACCTACCAATATTTATATTCGCCAAATCGTGGCGTGTCCTTGGTGTAAGATATTCATGAGTTAGACTAGAGTAAAGACTCTTTAACGGAATAAAGCTGTACAAAAACCTTTGTAATCCTTTGATCCTCTGTCATGCTAGGCTCATTCGATGCAGTCTTACATGAAGGATGAACCAAATCTGGTTGATTAACTCTAGCTGATTTTGACTTAAACTTGCTTTGAAAATGTATTTTTCTTTCAAACTATTTGTTAACTTCATAGCCAAATTGTTCAAATCTGACAATTTCCTTATTAAACTCATTTGTTCTAGGGGTCAGATTTAAGTAATTTACATAATAAATAACCGGGGACATAATTACCCAAAACGGTGTAAATAATACTAGAGGTGGGCTATACAGGGGGAGAAAAATGATGTTTCAGATCATTTTGTCTTAACTCTTATTTGATTTCAGCTTTATAATCCCCCCTGAGCATTTTGACACAATTTGTCAAAATCGGTCAAAAATTGAAGAAGGTGCCGCACAAAACTGATTTAAGGGGGGGGGGGTTCTGAAGAGGGTCTGAAAAATGATAATTTTGTCTTACTTAATTATATATGACATTTAGGCCATTTTGGTAGCTAACCTATGTCTTGTGAGGTCAAAGAGTCCATTTGTAAATGTTCCAGCAGTTTCAGAGCTAACCGCGTTCGTAAAAATGACCATTTTTGTGTCGCCTGCCCTAAGGCATGAAGACAATAGGGATCACTTTGGTCCACTTAGTGTCTTTGTTGATGTCTGTTGATGTCGTTGATGTCTGTCGTGAAAAACGGGTTAACATTTGCATGTAATATCCTCATACTTTGGATGGATTCAAACCAAACTTGGGTCACCAGGTGCCACATGAACATCCATCACTTGTTGATGAGGTCCAAAGGTCACATTCCAATGTCAAGGTCATGTGCGGGTCAAGTTGTAAAATAGGCTGAACTGTAAAATTGACCTCGATTTAAAAGTTAAGTCATTGGAACCAAACTGGAATCATAGGTGCACATGGGATCCCTCATTTGCTGAGAGGTCAAAGTCACATACTAAGGTCAAAGGTCATGGAGGTCAAGTTGTAAAAGGGCTGAAAATGTAAAATTGACCATCATTTGAAAGTTGAAGTTCAATTGGAACCAACCATGAATCATAGTTGCAACATGGGATCCTCATTTGTTGATTAGTGTCAAAGGTCACATATCAAGGGTCAATGGTCATGTTAATGCTATCATTCACTAACCGCGAGGCAGGCGACACAATCGGTCCAGGACCGAATAGATTTTTGTTAAATTCAGCTATGAGGGCGTTTTTGCCATTAAAGGTACATGCGCTTTCTTTTCCGTATTCAACTCATTGAAAACTTATAGTTAAGCTGTTAGCTCCTATATATGATGAATTGTGCATTTGTGATAAATTACCAAATTTTCACATTTGTAGCATGGACTAAGAGTAACATTTTTCAGATATGTGCCCAATCTCTGGATGTCCAGTTTGCTAGGAGAGGGCGCTTTCAAAATGGCCACCAAAATCCCATCATAGTTCATAAATAAAGGGATTCTCTTACCGCCACTTTATGAGCTGAAACCTGTTTGATTGGTGTATTTTAATATTTCAGATCAATCCGAGCCATTTGAGATAAGCAAAAATTAATTACACTCCTTGCAAGCAAAAACCCTACTGACGGATGTAGTAAAAGGGGCCACTTAAACCATCTCCCATCATTCATGCTTCCTTATTCAAATCCTGAGCTACTGCTATTTCTGTCACATTTAACGAAACACCTTTTTCTGTAATTACCAAGACAATGTCATCCTTGCATCCTTGTTTAAGGCCTTGTATCTTTTGTGTTTTGTATCAACAAATGAATTCTAAGGATGACAGGAGTGTTTTTAGCAAACTGGTAATCACTGACCAAAAGGCTTGTATCATTATTCCAAATGGAAACATTCCTTATCGTTAAGCCTACAACGACACAATAGTAGAGGGGGTCTTTTTTTTTGCACAGGAGTATACTTGAGGGCACTTTCCGACGCCGTTCATACTTATATTTTTATACACTGATTATTAATTTATATATTTGGCGATATCCAACAACATGATTTAGGAACTGTTTCTGTTTCATTGAATTTTGATAGCCATTCAGAGAAGCACCACTATATCCTTCTTGAGTGTGACACCTTGAAATAGGGGATATATCTCAGTTGAATGTGACCAAAGACAATCCTCATTTTTGCAAGACCTCGCTCCATTTGGGCAGTAATAGAGAGGCATTTGGAGATAAGCTGAATGGTGTTCATCTATGTACTAACAGTTGCTGTCAGACATACACATTTCCACATTTTGGCCTTGAAGCACCACCTCTTTGTGTATACATCTAGAGAAAAGGCTGTAAAGATCTAGGAATAGATGAGAAATATGCCCTATCAAACTCAAAATATTGCTTCTTTGCGCCACAGACGCCAAGTTGCTGCAATTACCGTACTGTGGAGGATCTCAAGCATGTCCCATTGGACCTCAGAGTGTGGGGGGGGGGGGGGGGGGGGTTGCTTGCATACGTCATATTTTGGTCACCTGCCCAGTGGTAGTGTGTCAATTGTGCAGGACCACTTGCTTACCACCATCCAGAACCCACGCAGGTGACTATCCTCAGCCATAGTACTAATCAATCCTGCCGTGAAAAAGTCATCCCAGCAGCACTGTTGGACAGCCGTTTTCCAAGACATTCGTCGCCCTTTGAACAGATCTTTGACTGGCCTAACTCTTTTTAGAATACTTTTGTCCTTCGCCATTACCTTTTTTTCATTTCTATCAATGTATGTATTGTTTCCCTTCAGCAATAACAAACGGAAAAAGAATGTCGAAACCCTTTCGTTCTCATGCACCTCTTGGCTACCCCAGTGAACATAAAAGTCTCAGTTGGTAGACAGTGAAACAATGTTTTCCCCCCCTTTCAGAGGGAGCAGTTGTTGTATGGATTTTAGTCGAGACTGACACTGATCTCTGTTGAATGATGTGATGGTGGATGGGATTTAATTTGGCTCTAAACTCCATGCATAGGTTAGTGACTGCTTGTCTTCTAATATTATAAGTATAATCCTGCAAGCACGAAGAGGAAGCTAAACTGGTGTAGCATCCCTAATATCACGAGTCTTGCAAAGACTCACGTCAAACAATTTAGGGTTCTGTGTTCTTGGGGCATACATTGTACGTATAGTTGATGCCTTCTGCTTTTCTGCATACAGTTCTTTTACCACAGTGTAACTGTCAGTTGTGTGATGAAAGGAGAAATGACCTGGTCAGCTTACTCCCAGCGAGTAGTAGAACAGTAGAAATCAAGTCTTATGTTGTTAACATATACATCTAGCTCCATCTAAGTCACGTCTAGCTGCCCTGGTTTTTAATTGAAGGCTGTTGATACTCTTTATTTGCGTGAAACTATAGGTGCCACTATCCATATCCTTGATACTTTACCAACGTGTTGTGGCCTTGCTGCGGAAGCTTTTGATATATTTTCCGCTCGGTGTTTTTTCAGCATAGTGAGATCATCTACATACCATATTCCCTGAAATTTGTATCTGAAGGTCATGGATGAACTAAATGAACAGCAGTGAAGCTTGGAGAGATCCTTGGAACAAAAACCATTTCTTGGTTCTACTTAGTGTCCATCGTGTTCTTGTGGACAAAGTTGAATTTGATAGCTAAACTGTAGTTGTGCCAGGCATGATCTTGTAACATTAAGTTTGATTGCCAGACCTCGATGCCATACTGTGTCATATACAATGGTAATGTCAACAAGGACCGGCCAAGAAAACCCAATTTTCGACCGTCCGCCATTGGTTTAATACACGTAAAAGGGAAATCTTGACTAAAATAGCTTAATTTTTTATACTGTGTTTTATTCCAAAACCGTTGGAGCTGAAATCCAAATGATACGGACGAGGACGAGGTAGTATGCGAGTCATGGGAATAACTGCGACCGACCCATATCAAAGCAACCCAATTGGTTTGTGGTTTGCACTCACGTATTAAGCTGTAAATGCTTCTTATATTTTGGGTGAGTTTGCTATATTGAATGAAGGCTTGTCCGTTCATCGTCTGCAAGGACATTGCCACCCTTCTCATTGCCTCCAAGCAGTCCTCTTTGCTGCTCTTTTGTATTAAAGTCGCCTGGTCTAATGGTTTGATGTCCATGACAGAAGTCATCATGTTCATAGGGTAGCTAGGATCAATGCTGCCAGGGCTATGTCATAAAAAGGAGACCCTTTTCAACCTCCTGTTGCAAAAAAGATGCCCTAATCCCTGAACTTACATTCTTAAATTAACTTGTACTGATGTAATGACACCTAATAGACATCTAAACACCGCACTGCCTAGTGCAATAACTGAATCATGACGCTTAAAATACTGTTTCCCTCCCAGTTTATGTTTGCTTGTTTGTTGCGCTAAAACAGAAAGAGTCAAATACCCTATGAGAATTACACCCCTAACACTGACATGTATGATTAGGCCTAGACGATAAAATGGGTACCTAACGAAATGGAGACCTTAATGCATCCCGTGCGTGAACTTCCCTATGATGAAAATGACACCTTTTTACACTGCTCATTTTTCTGGATTGTGATGACTTCATCGATGGTTTCTTTGTGTACCGACCGGGGGCAGGTGGGCAAACAGTGGCTCTGTTCAAAAAAGTGGGACGATATGGACCAAAATATGTATTTTTAATCCTCTTCTTCGGGGAATTCGACAATTTCAACGTAAACTACTTTGGCAAAAATTGAAAATTTGGCAATTTCGCAAGCCTTTGGGTCAGGCTCAGAGCATATCAACCTCTGGCTGGACGACTTATGAATTTTGCCCATTCTGGATCAACTGCCTCTGTACGCCACTGGGTGGTTGGAGTGGTCCCCCTAGGCAATGGTGGGATTGATGCATCCATAGCATAAGAAGTCATGGTCGGGATGTTAAAATTAACCATTTGGGACAATCTGTGTTGCGATAGAGTTTGCACTCAGAGCGCCCACTTCTCTGGCTTGAATATCGGGATTTTGGCGGCCCTTTTGAAAATCGCCCTCTTATGATGTATCAGTGAAACTGAAGACATTACCAGACTGAGCAGATTGATCCAAAATACATATCTCACTGAAAAAGTCATCTTTTCAGGTGTACTTTGTCATTTTAAGGCTAGTGGGGGCCCTTTTTTGAAAATACGCCCTCTCCATGCCATATTAGGACAGGTTCAAACCTGGGGCACATATCGTAAATTAGTGGCATATGACACATTTATCTCTGTGGAAAATTTCATGGCTTTTATCACAAAGTGCACAATCCATCTGCTTAACATTGTACTATTACTCATAAAGGTAATAATGATAGTACCCCTACTCAGAAATTAGCTCTTCAAACCTGAACGGTTTCGCTGTGGCGGCCAGTTAATTGGAATACATCATTACGCAATTTTGTGCCATAGGTTTGTGTGTATGTCAACGAACTTTTGCACCCGATGTTTCAATACAACATTTCCAAATTATAAAAATTGCAACTGTGACAACACGAAAAAGAGCGATGTGCTGAAAATTTCGGAATTACTTTAAATACGGCTTATCTTCAATTCTACATATAAAAAATATCTCAAAATGGGTAAGGTTATGGCGTGGCCGGCAAAGCGCCCTCGTGGCTTTATTTTACGTAAAATGGCTAATTTTATGAAAACGAAATCGAAATCTGAACGAATTCATCAAATGGGATTCCTTGACCTCAGAACCTCTTAAACCCCCCCCCCAAAAAAATGCATTGTTGGGTGGCACCTTCTTATTTTTTGTCCGATTTTTACAAAATTGTTGTCAAAATGCTCAGGGATCAAAACTGCATCAATAGAGTAAGGACAAAATGACTGAACATCATCATTTTTATAGCCCACCCCTAAATTAATACGCAAATTAAGACAATATAACTGAATAGAATGATATCTTTGGGGGGCTCAATGGGGCTGTTATGATCACCTATTAAATGTATTAAAATCGTAATTGATATATCCATAGGTAACCATCCTTCCAATATAACGCAGAGCCGTGCCACTTTCTGAAGCGTTTGCGATTTTACTCCCCTAAAAAAACCCTGCTAAAAATTTAACCTAAGCAATAGGATTCTAGTTACTGACCAATCAATGTCATGATTTATTTAATCTCTATGCATTATCATTAAATCATATTAGATTGATTGAATCTACATACAAAAGCTAAGCAATGGGATTTAACTTGTATCATGTTGATTGGTCACTAACTACATCCTAAAGGATTTACTTTTTAAATCCCTGAATCTCGAATGTATAGACACTCAGATTACATCAGAAAATCGAAAAAAAATCATCCAAAAATCAGATTTTTGCTTTCTTTAACACGTACAGGCCTCCTAACATACCCTGCAAATGGATAGGACCATAAGCAACCCATAAGGACAAAATCGGAAATTTTAGCCATTATTGTCCGTACATTATTATATTTCAAATGCTATTTTCTCCCTTTTATGTCAATTATTTGGTTGGCCCACCCAGTAAACTTATGGAAAATTTCTACTTCATTTTAAGCTATTCTGCAAAAATATCAATATTTTGACTCCTTCGGGCAATAACCTGATAGTTGTCTTAAACAACGATTAGATGTTGTACCCAATTATGGCAAAAATTTGAATCATTTTATCTCACTGTGGTTGGTTGTTTGAATTTTCTTTCATACCGTATACAGGTGGCAGTATGAATCCCAGCAAGATCGTTGGACCAGCTTAGCCACAGGAACGGGAAGACCACTGGGTAAGCATACACCGTGGGTAATGACCATAGGCGTAAATCCGGGGGTGGGGTGGGTTGATATATCACTCCCCCAATATTTTGATGATTACACGGCACTGAAGCACTACATGTTTTCTCTCTCAACTTTTCTATTTACGAGTCTACATGATCGCTATACTGCCCCTTTTCTCGGCTACTCTAAACGTCATGGTGTTTATATCAACAGACTAATGCAAATTTGATAATTCTCTTTCTTAATAACTCTTTACAGGTATTGGGTGCACCAATCGTAAGCCGGTATTGTGCGGCTGGAAATTTGTATTCATTTATTTGGCCAACGACGCATCTAGCGGTAAATTATCTCAATGGTTATCTGCAACAATGACAAACAAACCAAAAATTAAAGTAGCGGAAAATGAAACACGATACTAGTCACAACGGAGTTACCGAAGGAAATGAAATCAGATTTTGAATGTTGCAAATAACAAAGTGGCGGGCAACTAAACTTGGATTTGCATTATTGTACTATGAAATAACCCATCAAACTTCCAGGTCAACACGTTATCAAATGAAGCTAGCCAAGGATATACCTAGAGATGTTAGGAAGCGGTATTGTGAAAATACAGAATCCTTGCCTTAAAAACTGCTAACGATCCGCAGATTAGTAAGACAAAAGGACTACTTTTTATGATTCCCAAGACACCGCTGTTTTGAGAACCCCCAATGCAAATCGCTCTCTGTTTTAATTTTAGCATCATTTTAAGCAGTGCGCGCACACCATCCTTGACAACTTATATAGTCCGGCCGAGAAGGCCCTCAGAGTTATTAGATTCTGTCAAAAATCAGAAAAATCCATAATATTGCGTGAAATCTTTGCACATATGGGCCTACAAGGGTCATAATTTGCATTTCATTATACCCCTCTATAATCCCATTCCTCCATAGAGAGACGTGTTAAACTATATAGATTTTTAGGAATACGCACTATTTGCCCGCACTGAAATTTCGTAAATTATACGGATGCACGTCAGTGGATAAAATAAATCCAGATTAAGTTGTCAAAAGTGATTTTGCCGTTGATTTTTTTTTGGGTTTTTTTTATGGTTTTGGGTTCCCCAACCACCCATTATAATGAGACTTTCAAACAGCTGTGAGAAATCCAGCATCCACATGTCACACTAGTCGCCACTGCCATTAGTGATTCCTGAACTAATGGTGACAATGTCCGCCCACTCGAACAAGATTGTGAAGCACGGTGATTCCTAGCCCATTTCCCCATTCGGCCGCCGCACCTTCTCGGATATTCCCACTTGGATATTCGCAATCAGTCACAGTCCCATTCGCACATTTCGCACATTCACATTTCGTAATATTTCGTACATTTAATTCAAAATTGCACATAAGAATATCACGCCCCTCTTTGACATCTCGCCTAAGCAACAAAAGGGTCACTATGCTACGAAAATGTACATAGTAATATTTGGTACGGCCCCAAACCAAAAACTGAGTACTTCAAACATCATCAATCTTCTTTTTTTCTCCTTCATAATATTGATCAGTAGTACTATCTACTCATATCCCCTAAATTATAACCAAGTTTGCCCGATTCGTTTGGTATAGAGGGCGCCTAACTAAACTAACCCTACCCATATCTCTCAAAAAAAAGTTGGAAATTTGATTATTTGCAAAAAGGCTAGCCAAAAACTGCGTAATTCAACATATTTTTCTTTTCTTCATAATATGACAGGACTATATATAATATCACCTCAAAAATTATAATTAAAGTTTATTGCAAAACTCAATCAACCTGATGTTAACATACCAGAATGATTTCTTATCCCTTCTTGGTTTGCTGGTTACCGATTGTATGGGAAACAACCATTTCGGTCCTTCACCCTTTTGTCTTCCACCACCAATCAGGGTGTTGTATTTTTCGGGGAAGCTGACCCGGCTTTCTTGGAAATTGTTCACTTTCGCTATTTGCCACCAGGGGAGTCTAGTCGCCCCTTCTTGTGCTTGTGGACCAATTATAAAATTTTAACTGCTATGTGTTGTGCGCGAAGCATATATTTTTCTTTATAGAATCTTGGAATTTTCCTCCCCGTTTCATCAGTCGACATTTACTGTGTTGCGTTTCTATAGTGTGAATTTGTGTTTTATTTACGACGGTACTTACGACGCATATTCGTGTGTGGGGGAGGAGATGATGTCACTGTTTGATTGTGAAGAGTCATGGAGCCGCTGACAAGGAGCCATAGTATTTTTGCCTTTGATCTATTTGGGAATATTTCCGTTCAATCGGCACTTTATCCTTGGGTTTTTCTATTTTTGTTATCAACGCGTGTTTGGGACGGAGTATATAATCTGCAACCAGGCCTGCGAACGTCGAAGGCCCCCCGGAATGAAGCTTCAGTATTTTGCATCGATAGAGTTTAGAATATTTCTGAGATCCAGTCGGGGGGGCATTTGACTGGGTTTCTAATTATATTTAATCCGTATTTTTCGTGATGGATCAGAGACAAAACAGGAGTATTATTTGGAATTGCAGTCCGTGAGAGTTGCCAAAGCAAGGAAATGTATCTTCGTTTGATCATGATCCATTATCTGGCCCTACTGCTATTGTCGTGCTATTTGCTAGTTCTAGAAACAACGAGAAGTACAACGCATCGTTTATCTTGATTAAGCACTGCGGTACTTGACATTCTGTGCTGGCATTTGGTCTTGAGCTGAACCGGCAAGTGTGACGAAATTGGTTGTTCGGGTTGTTGTTCTGAGACTGACTTGGACAGAGCAGAGGTATTACTGAATCGACTTGAATGTTTATTATCGAGACGGGTTGAGTTGCGTTTTTTTTTTATTTTTTTTTCGCGCCGAATACTACGAATGTTGTCGAACGTCGGACTATCATGACTATAGTTAATAATATTTCCATGGTTTGGCGGCAAGAAATCATAAGACTATCAAATTAAATGGTAAAGTTAGTGATTGCCTATTTAGGCATTAAAATTTATAGTTAACTCTATGCATAGTACTAGTAGGTAGGTTGATTTCCAGGGTCACGTCAAGTTTTTTTTTCCAAGTGTCTGTAAAATCTGACTAGTTCTGGCAGTTGACAACTGCACCAAATTATTGGTCTGGCTAAAGTTGGGCTGTGTGTTTTTGCATTTTGAGACGAGATGACTCAGGGGTGGTGGGTACAGGGGTGGCCTGGGGTGGGTGTGTGGGGGTTTAATCATGGGTGGCATGTTTTTTTGTCAGACGAAAGTGTACGGCATGTTAAATAATAAGTTCTTACACAGCCAGTTAGAACGGCTTAAAAATGCACAAACTATATTCGTTTTGTAGTCGTGGAATTTATAATTAGGAACCGTTGAATCTTTGCTTCACGTACTAGCAAAAACAACGAAAAATAAGTACAATGGGATTTAGAGGCTCTGGTCACTCTAATTATCTCATCTCAAGTTAAAGGGCCAGTAAGTGCAAATAATGGTATATATATGTTTTTCTGAAAACCTTATTCGTGCGGATGCTTGCACTTATACACGTCAAACTCTGTGAACAAATATACTGCTTGTGAGATTCTCTATTGAATATTTGTATTGTAGCATCTAACATGTATGCAATTGGGGATCCTGTAATTGGGTTGGCCCAGGTGTGCAATATTCTTTCAATACAGGAGGTTGTTGAACCGTTAATTCGGAGATAAGTGTGGACACAATTGGAAGTTGCTGGCATAGTAGACCATAGTAACGCTGCTTTATGGAGTGTGCAAATGGGCATAGGCTTAAAATCAATATTTGGATATGCATGAGACCTTCCAGCCTTCTCATATAACGTGTTGTATGTTTTATTCCATTAGGAAGTCTTGATTGATTCTCGTTAATCCAGTCATTATGCAAAACCGGGGAGATTTAAGTAGCTATATTATGGTGCTTAATGGTTGCGTATGGTCCCCTGGTTGATTTTGTTTCAAAAAAGGGGGGGGGGATTTAAATGGCAATCACTTCATATGTTTGGTCTAAAACACCTTGTTCGGGAAGAACCTACCACCCATTAGAAACGCGATTTAATTTAAATATGTGGGTTTGGCTGTAGTTTTAAAAGTGAGATCCGTATGATCGGTCCAAAGATGGATATTTTATAATGAATTTTTGTCGCATGCACCAGTTTTCTTACCAGTGTACAAGAAATCATTTGCCACAATTTGACTCACGGTAGGTGGGGATGGTTTTCATATGTGTGGCAAAGCGTAGGCACATTGCCCCCACAGACCTTCAGACAATTTCCTTATTATGTCTTATCCTAAATATTTTCACAACTTTTGTTAATAAGGGTAATAATGAAGTTCGTTGAGTTTTAATTAGGATATTGAAGGGGAAAATATTTTTATTTTTATTGTTAACCAATTGCTTGGAAATAAGGGCTTTGTATTTAACCCCCCAGGGTTAACATTGTGGGCTTCCTTTCCTAGTGGTTGTAGAGTTAGAAGTGAAAAATACCCCTTCCCAAAAATCTGAATGATGGCAAGAGTCAAGGGGTATATTGTAGTTCAGCATTACCATATTGTTGCAATTAATGCTGTTTTGAGAGTTTGGGAGCATGGGTTTGGCCCATGGGTACCACGGTTAGCCGTTGTTTTTTTTCATAGGATTCACCTTTATCAAAATTTGTGTAATTAGTCGGTTTTTCAAATTCTGATCTGTAACAAATGTTTCAAATTCCTTTTAAAGTCAATTCAGTATGTGTGGACCATAAATAACATATTGCTTTGTGGGAGCCGGAAATTCCTCTTATTCTTGCATTGCTCATTAGGCTTTTGGACTAAGGGCAGCCTTTATTCGCCACCTTACAATTTCCGCATGCGGATTACAGACTTTTTAGGATTTGGTTAACTGGCTGTAGGGGTTAAGGTGCTATTTACGGGCTTTTTCCAGACTTTTTGGTTGGGTGCTGAAGGATATTGTAATTATTTCAGTTGCGAGTTTTTGAGAGTGTGGGTTTTGGTAGTTTTTGCAGGGGAGAAGTTGCAATGTACTGACCTTTTTGGGGGGAATGGGTTAGGCAAAATAAGGAATCTTGGTTTTTGCCACCACCCTATGACTTCAACACTTCAATAGTAATAAACTGTGGGGCAACTTTGGTGTATTTAAATAAACTGTAAAATCAGTTCCCTTAGATTAGCATTTTGCTGTTTTTGGGTCATTTCGGGTCTTTACAGACTTGACTGGACTATTGCTTCAGTATGTACTCTCTGCGACAAATAGCTCTCTAATTTGCACATTGCTGTTAGGGATTGATTAGGCTTATAGTATTTTAACTGATTCTGCTGAGTCTTTGTCACTAGGTATATTATATTAAATTACACGTGGGTTTGCTCCTCAACTACCAACACTACACGGTTAGGTGGCGTGAAAGTCAATTGGAGTAGATCCAAGAGTACACAAGTCTGGTTACACTGTGTGTTTTGGTTAAATTTCGATCTTAAGCAATTTCATCATGTATGTACTCGAGACAAAAAATAAGCTTCTGAACATGTTTTTTGTCAAAATGGACTTTTGAAAGTCCACTTTTTTGGTAATCTATCAACTTTCATTTTATGGTCAAGTAAAAGATGCATGATTATTTACATCTTAAAAGTCAACCAAGTTTTAGGATCGAATTATATCTGTAACAACAGAACCTTAAGTGAAAAAAGCTTCACACAACATGAGTGATTTGAACAATTTGAATTTGTCAAAATGAGTAACAACGACCGTATCTATTTGGCCAAACTTCTACATACCTAAAATGAATAACAGTGCAAGCACAGCCTACGTATCAATATCATCCCTACCAATCCAAGTATAAATTCATCCTCAACCCTCATTATAGCCCACTAAGTATGATTCATCCCTACCATACAGCAAAGCTAGTATGAATTCACCTTACCAATACAGTAAAGCTAAGCATGAATTCATCCTTAACCAGTGCAGGCAGAGCACAAGTATGAATTCAAATCCCCTAGCAAGTGTCACACGCTATGGATGAATTCATCCTTACGCAGTGGCAGCAAAGCTAGTATGAATTCATCCTTAACCAATACAGCAAAGCTACGCATTAATTCATCCCTACCCCAATACAATCCAAGCTAAGTATGATTCATCCACTAGCATACAGCAAAAGCTAAGTACTATTCATCCTTACAATACAAGTAAAGCTAAGTATGAATTCATCCTTACCCATGCAGCAAAGCTAAGTATGAATTAACCCTAGCATGCGCAAAGCTAAGTAGGATTCATCCTTACCAGTGCCGCAAAGCGAAGTATGAATTCATCCTTCCCAATACAGCAAAGCTAAGCATGAATTCATCCCTACCAATCCAGCCAAGCTAAGTATGAATCAATCCATAGCAACAAGCCAAAGCTAAGTATGATTCCATCCCTACCAATACAGTAAGCTAAGTATGAATTCAATCCTTACCATGCAGCAAGCTAAGTATGAATTTCCATCCCTACCAATACCGCAAAGCTAAGTAATGAATATCATCCCTACCAATACAAGCAAAGCTAATTATGTATTCATCCTTACCAGTACAGCAAAGCTAAGTATATTCAATTCCCCTAACCAATACAGCAAAGCTAAGTAAGAATTCATCCCTACCAATACAGAAAGCTAAGTATGAATTCATGGCCCTACCAATACGTAAAGGCTAAGTATGAATTCATCCTTTACAGTGCAGCAAAGCTAAGTAAGAATTCATCCCTACCAATCTCCGCAAAAGCAAGCATGAATTCATCCCTACCAATTTTTTACAAGTAAATCTAAGTATTAATTCATCCCTACCAATACCAAGCAAGCTAAATCATGATTCACATCCCTACCAGTACAGCAAAGAATATTAAATGATTCATCCCTACCAATACAGCAAAGCTTAAGCACTGAATTCATCCCTACCATACATGAAAGTAGTATACTTCATCCCTACCAATACAAAGTAAGAATTCATCCCTACCAGTCCAGCAAAGATAAAGTATGAATTTCATCCCTAGCATACAGCAAAGCTAGTATGAATTCATCCTTACCATACGCCAACTAGCATGATATTCATCCCTTACCAGTGCACCCAGCTAAAGCACACTTCCCATCCTACCAGTACACGCCAGCTAAGTATGAATTCACCCCTACCAAACAGGAAAGCTGAGTAGAATTCATCCCCATCAGTATATCCAAGCTAAGTATGAATTCATTCCTACCAATACAAGCAAAGCTAAGTATGCATTCATCCTTACCAGTGCAACCAAGCTGTATGAAGTCAACCCCTACAATGTATAGCCAGCTCAGTATGATTGCATCCCTCATCAGTAATAGCCAAGCTAAGTACATGACTTCACCCTTACCATACAGCAAAGCTAAGTATGCATCTCATTCCTCCAATACCGCGCAAGCTATTATGAAATTCAATTCCTTACCAGTGCAGCCAGCTATGTATGAATCATCCATACCAATACAGCCAAGCTAAGTATGAATTCATCCCTACCAATACAGCAAGCGAGTATGAATTCAATCTTAATACCACTACAACAAAGCTAAGTATGAAATGCATCCTTACCAGTGCAGCAGCCAAGCTAAGTATGAATCCTCATCCCTTACCAATACGCCAAGCTAAGTAGGAATTCAATCCTTACCATACACAGCCAAAGCGAAGTATGAATTCATCCCTACCAAGACAGCCAAGCTAAGGTATGAATTCAACCTTACCAATACAGCTAAGCTAAGTATAATTCATTCCTACAACTACAAGCCAAGCTAAATTAATGAAGTAAATCCTTACAGTGCAGCCAAAGCTTATTGATGAATTCAATCATTCACCAGTGCAGCCAGGCTATAGAATCACCCCCCCTTAAACCCCAAAAACAGCCAAGATAATGTCTGACTTCACTTTACCAATACACCCGCCAGCAACAAGTGAATTCAATCCCTAACCAATCCAGCCAAAGCTAAAGTCTGAATGTCATCATTACCAGTGCAGCCAGGCTAAGCATGAATTCATCCCTAGCATGCACAAACGGCATACTAGTATGAATTCATCCCTACCAATAAGCAAGCTAAGTATTAATTCATCCCTACCAATACGAGGCAAAGATAAGTATGAATTCATCCCAACCAATACATTAAAGCTAAGTAGAATTCATCCCACCAATACAGCAAGCTCGCGTGACTTCAATCCCTAAACCAGTACCGAAAGCTCGTATCAATTCATAATCCCTACCAATACAAGTATGAATTCATGCCCTACCAGTAACGCAAAGAGAAGTATATAATTCTCCCGAGCAATACGCAAAGCTAACGTATTCTTCATACCTTACCAGTACAGCCAAGCTAAGCATGAATTCATCATCCGTTACACAGTGCAACGAAGCTAAGTATGAATTCATCCCTACCATACAGCCAAGCTAAGTATGAATTCATACCTAACCAGTGCAGCCAGGCTAAGTATGAATTCATCTCTCCCTAGCAGTGCAACACCGCTTATAACTATAAGTAGGGAATTCATCCCTCCAGTGCAACAAAACGGCTATACTAAGTATGAATTCATCCCTCCAGTACAGCAAGTTATGAATTCACTCCCTACCAGTGACAGTAATGCAAACATGAAGGGCCCTT